>OY986971.1:4807395-4980334 GCA_963920575.1 Narthecium ossifragum | reverse complement strand
GGATGGGTTTTCTGGGTCGGGGCGAGACAGGCGTGGGTTGTGCGAGGTATCAGGTAGGAAGGAGGAGAAGGTGGGTGGAGGAATGGGGAGAGGTGGAGAAGGTGCTGAGTATGGCCGGAGTGTGGAGCTCACCGGAGGTAGAGATGGCTCGCGAGGAGATGACTGGTGGTGCATGTCTACCGGGATTATGGGGTTGGTGCCTGCAATGAGAGGGGAAGAGAAAGAGAGAGATAAAGAGAAGAGAGAAGCTGGATCTGGTGTCGGGGTTGCAGACGTGCCCCGCGACGGGAGTCTGCCGAGGAGCTGGATCTGATCTTGACCTTAGTTTTTTTTTTAAATCGACAAATCTAGACCGATCCGACGGTTCGGTGTGCATATAAAATTCCCCGTAAAACATATTCAAAATACGCTCTGTAGACACCAATTTTGACTAAGGTGAAATTTGAGGGTACAATTACCCCTACTCGCCTCAGACATTCCTCGAAGGTACGTTATCAGACATACAAGTTCAAAGACACACAGAGCATACATAAATTGTCCTATATGTGATCCTCCATGGTTTTGAAAGTATCTTACACAAACCATGAGCACAAAGGGCGTTCTGGTAATTTTACCTGCCCAAGGGTATTTTAGGAATTCAGGACAAAATGCATGCCAGAACTCTATAAATATCATATCATAACCCTATCTAGCTTTTACGGCATCCTACAAAAGCAAAGTCGATATAGGGGTATTTTGGTAATTTTACCACATCAAGGGTACTTTGGGGATTTAAGCAAAATATATGCTTGGACTCTCTCTTATATCCCATCATGCCTTTTACATGATCCGGATAACATCCTACTTAAGTTAGAGGGACTCGGGGGCATTTTGGTAATTCTGGTCGCTGTGGGGTATTTTGGAAATTTTGATCAAAATACATGTTCAGGATCCCTACAATATCTGAGAAATATCCCTGTATGGTTTTTATAACACTTTACACAAACCGGAAGCATAAAGGGTATGTCGGTAAAATTTGCCTTCTAGGGGTATTTTGGTCATTATAGCCAAATATAGGCTTGACCCACCTAGAACATTCTAAATTAGTCCTTAATGGTTTTGAAGGCATCCTACATAAACCAGGGACATATAACAAGGGCATTTTTGGTCATTTAGCCCCCATGGGTATTTTGGTTATTTGCTATAAATGCATATTTGTCACAAACATATATGACTGATATTGTATTCACCCTTTAAAGTATCATTTATTTTAAAGGCATTCTTGTCCAAAACGTATATGGACTCTACACCAAACAAAGTACCAAAAAGGTATTTTGGTAATTTCATCCTCACATTAGCCTTCATGGCATCCTATACAAGCTACGAGGGTCGAGGGTATTTTGGACATTCTAAACCTCCAGGGGTACAATGGTCCGAAATATGTGAAAGCATTCCTACCCTTTCTAGGGGCATTTTGGTCAAAAGACAGGAATGATCAATAACAAGGGTATTTTGGGAATTTACACTTATTCTTGTCTAAGGGCGTTAAGGTAAATTACAACATATTCAAATATTTGAAATTTGAATGAATATCTGAAATTTGAAGTTCAAATTCAAACTCAAGTTCAAATTTGAATTCAAATAGATCTTAACTCCCTAACATCCAAGATCTTAACATCCAAGATCTAATCTTAACCATCCAAATCCCAACCATCAAATCCCTAACCACATTTCAAAAAATCAGCCTTAACTACTCCTAATCCTCACCTATAAATAGAGGGGGAGGGGTGAAGGCTTAAGAGGTTGAAAAAAAGGTTGAAGAAGGCTTGGAAAGGCTTGGTGAAGAAGGAAATTTATTTCCTTGAAGACGCCGAGAGATAGAAGAAGGAAATTTATTTCCTTGAAGATCGTGCCATCAAACAAAAAGTCCAAAGCAAGAGATTCAAGGGTTCTTTATCGGCAACGAAGGTGCGGGTTGAAGGCTTAAGCCTTCACCCAAGATCCTTCTATTTCCTTTCTTCTTCCCCTTTTTATTTTTCATTTTGGATGTAGTGGATTTTAAAGCCCGAATCCTTAATCAGGGGTTTTCCCTTTTGGGTTGTAATTGATGGGTTGCCAATCTCATCATCGGTATGCAGTTTCCCAAGGAAAAGAGGATCTGCAGCTTGTGATGATGTTGGGAACTCAGGAGTGTTGTTCGCGCAAATCCCACCATGTAATTCAAACTTTTGATCACAATAAAATTAACAAATCTCGTTCCCCCGAGATCTCGATTTTATTGTCAAACACGCTCAATTTGGTGAAAATCGGTCTTCGCCCACTAGACCGCTAACCGCGGCTACACCATTCCACTACATTGACACAGTACATGTTGAACTTAGGAAGCTAAGACAGATACATCAACGCAAGAAGAAAATCATAAGTACGACAACAATTATTGCGACAAGTACATAGCAAACGGTAGAAGAAAACAACGGATTTGGGTAAACACGTGTCGTGGTCGACTCCGCATAAGATGTTGTGGCCACTCCCTCGTAATAAGCCCTGTTGTAATCTTCAAAAGATTGGGATGCTTCAGCCAAAGTTTTAAATTTGCGATAACATGCACTTCGGTACATGTCGACTTGTGTGTGACACTCATACCACGTTGCATAGATTCCTGGCCTCCGACCTTGGTAGACGACATAATAACTCATCTTCAAAAAAAAATTCAAGGAAATTAAAAAAATATCCGTGATAAAAGATAAACATATGTGATAAGCAACAAGTTTATACTCTACATATCTCACATATTCACCCACAATTCTAGTGCAATTCTGTCACGCAATAAATCACCCTCACGGGATTCTTCTAACTGAGATATTGATTGTGGATGTCTACGTGGATGTTCATTTCCCGCCGCTTGTACAGGTTGTGAGAGATCAGATTGACGTAAAAGGCCATCACGTGGATGATTTCTTATGATATAGTTATGGATTAGGCAACATGCCATTACTATCTTCGTTTGCACTAAGGGATATGGTTGCATTATTCGTAGTATCTTAAAACGCTGCTTCAGAACTCCAAATGACATTTCAACGTGATTACGCAATTGTGCATGACGATGGTTGTAAATGTCCTTAGGGTCAACATATCCATGAGTTCGGCCACCACGGACATTTGCGAATTCGCCAATATGGTACCGTGATCCTTTGTACGGTGCCAGAAATTTTCGAGTGTTTACATAACCTAAATCGACTAGGTAGAATTTACCTACAAGTGATCGCATCATCATCGTTAGATCAAGTCGTTAGAGCAAATATATAAGCGCATTTGACGAGATTGAAATACCTTCTGAAACTGTGAGATCACCATCTTCAATTGCCTTATTTAAGACACGCATATCTGATGCTGAACCTTCCCAGCCGGGAACCACAATGAGAAATTGTAAATCGAAGTCCACGACGCCCATAACATTTTGTGATATGGTCCCCTTGCGGTTACGAAATCTCGGTTGCAGGTCTCTGCTAACAATTGCATGAATATGCGTGCCATCAATTACACCAATAGCATTCTGCGAAATACAGTTATCGCATTAAGGCCATGGAACATAAGAACATGCTAGAATGCACAACGTTGCAAGCTATTCATGCATTTTACCTTAAATGGGCCCCAAATGGAATTCCCCTGCAACTTATGGTGGATGCCGACATTATGATCAAGGAGTTGCATGTATTCAGATCTCAATTCTATTATAGCATCCAAGACGTGATTGAAAATTCGACTTATTGTTTCTCCAGAATGCTGAAATTGCTCTGCAAGCACTCTGTTAAAAACTGCATGACCAATCCCGTGAAGAAAGATTGCAAGTTGCTCATTGCTTGTCACATTTGATGTGTCATTAATCAAGCACTGTTCCTCCAGTGCACGACACAAACCATGAAACTTTCTTTGACAACCGAAACAATTCTGGACATCTTATTTCGTGGCCATCCATGATATCATTGATTAGTTGATGTCCGGTGAAAGGCCTAGTGCGGCACGACACTGGACCTGGCCATTGCGAAGTAGATGAAATATCTTCTACAGCTATGTCAATAATCATGTCCTCCTCTTCCGATGACCCCGATGAGCTCTTGTACGAAAGAAAACTCATTTTTGCCAAAAATTTAATATTAACCCTTTTGGGAAATCATGATTAGTTGATGTTAGAAAAATATCCTACACTCAATGCATGACTTGATCAAATAGTAGTAGTAGCTAGGTTGATTCAAAATAAAATATATCATTATTATTCATAGGTGATGAGTGTAAAGTGGGTGACAACAAAGCAACAAACAAAGTTGCTCAAAATATTAACTAGGAATTAAATCCCCAATCCCCATTGAAGCAGTGAAGCTACCGGAGAAGAAATGAAATGACCCCAGTAGCTTCTTGGTGCTTGCCAGGATCCCCTTTATTACCATAGTAAAGTTGCTGAATAATAGCTAGCTAGCTATTATCCACTTGTAGTCATCTATCTTGTTCAACTACTAAAAACAGGGTATACATACCTTATTACCGTACTAAGAATACATCAATCGATAATCACAAAAGAGGTTTCTACTGAGTCACTTATTCTTTCATCACCACTAATTAGTTTTGAGAAGATTCAAATCATTCACACATGCAGAGTCGATAGATCACCATGTTCACACAAATACTTACATGTCAATCCAAGCCAAAGCATATAAGTAAAACATCTAACAATTCTTACCTCAATCTATTCAACACCACCACCTTCCAAATCTACTGAGGAGTAGAGCATTACATAACCATGAGTAGAGAGGAACTGACCTCCTTATATACAACACTCCAACCACTAGGCCATAGCATATCATTAAAGCATATACAAACAAAATCTACCTACTTTCTATGATAGCAGCACAGCTATCACATAGACCAGTCATATCCAACATCAAGCCAAAATCTCGGTTACAGATCCAATAGCATTGTATCTAGCCCGGTCAACAAAGTTTTGATCACATGTTCAACAGCAAATATAAAATATAGTAATGTCCAACAGTATCCGGACACCACTAAGCCATAGCATATCATTAAAGCATATACTAATGTCCAACAATATCTGTCTTGTCATATCTAGTCTTCTCATATCCAACAAAAATTGTTGCATCCATGGTCAACAAAGTGATTGTGAGGTACTGATTCAATAAAGTGGAGTTAAAGTGAGCTACTGATTCAATAAAGTGGAAACAAGGGAGAACTCATACCCAAATTTTCACTGTGACTAATGGCCACCATAGATTTAGTCCCACTCAACGACAAAATATTTAATTTGAGGAGTTGGGAGTCCTCAGGATCATCAAATACATACATTATTCCAGCTCTGAAATAGGATTATGCAAATACAGCAATTGTAGATTAATGACCAGAAGTAACTCACTATGCCAAGAGAGGGAAAAATGGCTGCAAGAAAAACCAAGCTCTCAGAAGTAACGTTTAAAAAATATTATTGCAGTGCATTGATTCATTTTAACTATTGTGCCAGGGACCTTTGCTTGTGAAGAATTCTACAATTAAGAAGCCAGATAAAAAGGTTGATTAAAAAAATTCTTTGTTGCCAAGCATTAATCATGTCAAATATACTATTGCAATGCATTGCTTCATTGTAAGTAAATGCATAAATTGCTGGGCTTCGAGCATAGAAGCAATCAAAACTAAATCAATGGCTTCATTCTAAAGTATCCCCAGACATTAGCCAAGAAATTAGGAATGCAAGTGAAGATTTTCTAGATCTTCACAGCTCATTTTTCTGAAATTTACAGCAATATGAGATTTTGAAATATATTACTAATGTTCATGTCATGCATGGCAACTGAAGCAAGTTTTATTTTATGTATACATGCATGCTTAGGTAAATTCCTCTACAGCATGAGCTTAACTTCCAAAGCTTCATTCAACCTTAAGCCATTATCACTAACCACATTAACATTCATCAAATGTTTTCACATATGGCTCAGATATATATGTTTCTCTTGTTTATGTCCTTAATTAAGCCAAGCACCTACTGAATCATATTGATTACTTGACTGCTTATAAATAACAAATAACAGTTGGATTCTTCTTTTAGTGCAAAAAAATTTTCTATTCTTTCCAGCATAGTATCAACAAGCATTGTCAGATCAACTCTAATTTGTCCAAAAGCGAAATAAGTAACGCAAATCATACAAGTATATGTCTTGATAATGTAGGTAGTGTACTCAACTATACTTTTATATCTATATCCTAGCTATTCGTCAATTAATACACTAGTTGTTACAACTTTTTTGCAAATATATTCTTTTAGTACACACAACTGATCAAAGTTGCCAACAAAAATGCATCAAATAATAGCAAATGATCCACTCATTCTTCCATTCCTAGAATCAGTCTTTGCTGATTGAGGTCCCATACATTTGGTAGGTTGATTTATAATTAAATCACCTCTAATATTTGTTAGGTGTGCCACCAAACTATCACAACCTTGGTCCATCTCTATTTGCCATTATGAAAATCACGAGACAAGAACAGGCCAATTCCTAGAACATGACTTGGTGGGTGGGTTGAAAGCATATGGATTGAAACCCTAGAACATGATAACTTGGTGGGTGGGACAATAAACGAAGTAAATATATGATTCATCTTCAAAACTGACAAGTAAATAATGACAAACCCTTTTAGCTTACCAGTAATTTCTACATGATGTGCAAAACATGAATATAAAAGATATGTGACATCGAACATGCTATGACAAACCCTAAGCTTATGCTAAATTTTATAAAAGAGAGCTTAATTAAGAAAGGATCATCTAGACAAGTTCATCGCATCCAGTCCGGATCATTTCTACCATCCGCGTTGGGGTCATCTTCTCGCATCTCATAGGGCGTCTAGCCAGAATTGACTTGTTCCCCGATGAATTGTGGACCATGTGGAGTATTCGAATTCGACAAATGTGGGCGATAGGCATATGGGTATGGCATTTGCATGGGAGGAGGCCATATCGGTGGTTGGTATGATGCTGCATGATATGTGAAATTCGAAGATGGCTGCGTTTGGCTATTCACACAAGGTGAGGCAAACTGCTGCATCCGAGCATCTATCCATTTGCTCTGTAAAATAGCGTCATTGAGACATATGAATCCCTGCCTCTATGTCTCATCCGCAAATACCTCGGTCAACTTGATCAACTTGTCAAGTGTTATGTCAGGCAATTTATGAGCCATCGACATACAGCTTGGAAGGGAGTAATCAACAGATCTTCGCATCGCCTGCTCTTTCATATTAAACTTCCTTTGTAATTGATGTGCAAGTAGATGTGCCCCTTCACCCGTGCCTCCAACCATCTTCTTCTTACTTTTCTTTACAAGCTCTTGTCGACGACGCTTACTGCCGGACGAACCAGATGCATCCGTGCCAGTGGCACTCCCCCCTGCCCCCTTTGTAGACTGCGTTTGTGGCGTGTCTTGGGATATCGGGTCACTGTCGCATGTATCTTGCGTTATATCAGCATATCTTGATGGTCTCGACCCTCCCACATAATCTACCTCTTCGCTAATATGAATACCAGATATACGCGATGGGTTTATCCCAGGAGGGGGTGACTGAGCATCGGTCGCTGTATCTGATGATCCCGTGCTCTCTGTCACTTCCTCTGCATCTTTCTCTGCATTCTTCCTATTGGTGGAATATCTAAACTCCCTAGTGGCAGTATTCTTGTTCGTTATGAGTTCCATTACTTCATAGAAGACATAAAGCTTGTCTTTGAGAGGAGCGAATTTCCTACGATTCTGGAAGAAAGGAAGCAAACATTCATTAGAAAGGTCTCGTTGGACCAGAATTATGAATATTATGGTGGGACGCTCCTTACCCCGATGACCTAATCCCACGGCGCGACATCTGGTGGATCGACCATCTTCGTAGTGTTGTTATAACCCCATCCGGTCTTACCCAACAACTCTTTGTAGACCGCATGTACTTTTTTAAGGTTCTTCCACCTCGACTTGATGTGTTTTAACTCCAGCTTTTCCACTTGCACTTCGTTGCACTTGTCGAGTGCCCTATCCCATGCCCGATTGGTAAAACTTCCACCGGTTCGGGCTTTCCCAAGGTGTTCTAGTCTCAAATGTTTCAGGAGAACATAATCCTGGGCATCGGTCCAATTTCCTATCCTTGATATTGGCATATTTCTGTATTAAGCAAACAATTATGTTCCCAGAAGCTAACATAAGTGTTTTCTATGCATTTATATACATCCACACATCACATATATGTTCTCTATCTTGAAAATATAGTGTACGCTTGTGTAGAACTAACAATGGGTGCCACAATTTCACATGAGATTATGTTTGTGGCACTTCGGGAACGATTCGCAGCCTTGTGTCCACACATACATACACGAAATGATACTTATGCACGCTTTATTTTTTATAGTCAGATACTCAACTAACAAGTAGGGGACATAGATCCATTGACATGCATAATCAGAGGAATCAAAATAGCTATGGAGCATGCTTTCCCATATTACATCTCAGCCCAAAAGGATGAACAAAATTTAAAGCAAGAAACCATAAACAAGTATGGTTTACGGTCACCGCCCATTAAAACAACTTTAGGTTGCCCGATCTTGAACAATTTAGAGTAGCTATATTCGTAGCATTAGTTTAGAAGAGGATAATGTTGTTTTGGAAATTTATGTACATAACCTAACCATCAAAGCTTCTTAATCCGAAGCATGTTTCCAGCACAGGGACACAAAGAATGAAACCACACCCATTTAGATATGTTAATCTAATTGTATTACCAGAGAGAAACAAGAAACAAAGATTGCAGAGTGATAGAACAAATCCAACAGCATGACATCAAACAAATAAAATCAAAACACACTATGATATCAAGTTACTCATAAGCCATAATACAAAGGGGAATCAAGCAAGCAAGGTTAAACGAACAGAACAAAATATACCGCAAGAAGAACTACAACAATACAACATCCTAACATCCAGATTATTTCATTGAACTAAGTAGTAGACGGTAAACAGCAGCACGTTCGACAATCTTACCTCAATATGGTGAAAGAAGCAGCAATGGAATAATTGGAAGACTTGGACCCCGGAGTCACCGGAAAGGGCTGGAGGCATGGTTGGAGAAGATATACTCACTTCCGACAACGGATCTGACCACTTCTGGAGTGAGCCTGGGTTCAAGGAGGTGGCCGGGAAGATTTGGACGCTCGGGGTCGTTGGTGGAGAACGTCGGCATCACCGGAAATGGTTGGAGGCGTGGGGGGAGATGATTTGGTCACTTACGGCAATGGATCTGACCAGATATGGAGCGAGGTTGGGGAGAAGGAGGTGGCAGGGTATTTTTGGACGCTCGGGGTCGTTGTTCGAGAACGCCGGAGTCACCAGAGAGGGTTGGAGGTGTGGGGGGAGAATATCTAGTCACTTCCGGCAACGGATCTTACCAGATCTGGAGACAAGGAGGTGGCCGGGAAACGTCGGAGTCATCGGGAATGGCTGGAGGCTTGGGGGGAGAAGATTTGGTCACTTTCGGCAACGGGTCTGACCAGATTTGGAGTGACGCTGGGGACAAGAAAGTTTCATGTATTTTTGGACGCTCGGGGTCTTTTGGAGAACGCCGGAGTCACTGGAGAGGGTTGGAGGCGTTGGGGGGAGAAGATGTGGTCACTTTCGACAACGGACCTGACTAGATATGGAGACAAGGAGGTGGCCAGGAAGACTTGCACGCTCGGGATCGTTGGCGGAGAACGCCGGAGTCACCGGAGGAGGGTTGGAGGTGTTGGGTGACAAGATCTGGAGACAAGGAGGTGGTCGGGGTCGTTGGCGGAGAGCGAGCCTGGGGACAAGGAGGTGCCTGCCGCCGGCGTCCAGATCCCAGTCTTTCAAGTCTTATGCTTCCATCGGCGGGCGACGGGGTGGTATCCTCACACTTCTTTGGGCGTTTGGCGCACCCTACTCCTTGCCACCTTTTCATACGACGATCACGATCGGATCGTCGCCTACGGCGGTTGTGATGGGGACGGAGTAACCCATCGCGAGAGAGAGAGGGAGCAAGCTAGGAGAAGATCTGGTTAGGAGAGGAGAAGAGAAGAGAGGAGGTCCAAGAGAGAGAGAGAGGGAGCAGAGACAAATGGGGTGTGTGAGAGCGGCTTAACCCCAAATCCTTTTTTAACCCAACATAGCTGTTTTTTGTTGTTTGGGGGTAAGAATCGGGTTAACCTGGTTCTTATCCATGTTGCCAAACACAGGCTAAGGGGGTTAGGGTTAAGAAATGGGGGTAAACTTAACCCACTTTGGTGGGTGAATCATAGCTGGGCCAACTGGGTTCTGGTCTATGAGCTCCTTGGATAAAAGGGCAGGCTGGCTCAACAAAGCAGCAACCTGGATGACCTTTACCCGGATCACCTCCCCTCGCTCCCACCCATACCAACAGTAGCGAATCGTCTCCACTTTGTTCCAATCGCATCAGAGAACGCTTGCCGTCTCGTCGTCAATTCCAGCAACACCTCTCTCTCCTCTCCCTTCTCGCCGGCGTCATCTCTAGGGTTCACTTCTCCACCTCCCCCACAAGCAATCCCCTTCGAAGTAATTCGAGCCGGAGCCGGAGCCGGATATGCATCTCACTCTCGAATTCGGGCACTCTCTCTATCTTTCTTGATTCGAAATCTCTGATCTCCATTGAAAGCTGCTCGAGATTTATATCCGTTCTCCTTGTGTTTGCAGAGGTGGCCTGGAGCTCCTAACCCAGTCGATCAAGGTCCATCATGTCGACGTCGACCCAAAGGCCGGAGAAAACAAGGTCTTTTATTTTATACGCAACTCTTATGCGCATGCTACCTCTTCCTGTGCTTCTAGTCATATCTAATTCGTGCCTTTGTACTGGAACTGGTAGCTAATGATGAGGGACCTGCTGGGCTGGGTTCGAACCAATTTGATCAAGGAGAGGCCCGAGATGTTCATGAAGGGGGACTCTGTGTACGCCATTCCCTCCCCTCTGTTACCGATGTGTAGATACATGCCCCACTCTTACAAACATCTGTTTTTTTTTCTGGGTTTCTCATGGTGCTCAGGAGGCCTGGTGTTCTGGTTCTCGTGAACGACTGTGATTGGGAGCTGTGTGGCAATCTCGATACCATGTTGGAAGAGAAGGATGTGGTGGTGTTTATTTCGACCTTGCATGGTGGGTAATCCTCTGTGGACTTATGGTCGAAAAGTATCTGAAAAGACATTTTAACTTGCTATGGAGTTCTAGTTATGGTGGTTTTGTTATGACCCTGAGCATCATCTGGAAGAGTTGGTGATGATTCATGGTTGTCCACGTTCGGCTAAATGCTGTTAGTTTTGGAAATTTAGGCTGTTAAAAGCATTTCAGTTGTTCATGTGATGGACTATATCTAACTGTAAAATTTGGGCCAATCATCGAAGATACCAGTTATTGATCAAATAATGTAATATATTACTTCTTGAGAACACACGTGAAGATGGTTTAGGCGACAATTTCGATTCTGCAGAATGTATGGTCTGTTGTGAGCATGACGAGTTGGACGTCACCATTTTTTTAAAGGTTATGGTTCCTTTATGATACAGTATTAAGTGTAGATCCTGAGAATCATGTGCTATCTTAGGAACTTAACATTAGCAGTTTTGATATTGGAACCAAATCACGAGAATTTGGGGAAAATAGCTTATGTTTACATATGCATTTTCTTGTAGCAATACTTTTTTGTTGTGTAAGCATGATAATAACATTTGTAAGGATGTTTAAAATCTACCAGGCGTTATGTGCGTGGTTCCCGGTTTTCCTTCTTTCTGTCAGGCTTCTTCCTTGGGCTTGTCCACTTATGCTTACGATCTCTTATTTCGACAAGTTCAGCTTACAACTTTTAGTCATTGAAAAAAAAAGAAACATACAGCTTTAACTAAGTAAACCCTATATGAAACTTCACTCATACTTGTGGCGGCCAACATTTGTAGAAACAATAGTGGCGAAAGTCTTATCCGACTCTGAAAGATATGGAGTATCTTTTAGGGTGGCATTCTCCTTGAGAGGCTGTCTTCTTTCTTGAAACCAACCTTCTATTGAAATCTGCTTAGCATTTTGTTAACAAGATCTTTGTTCAATTGGCATTTCCTCTTTTCCCTGAGTTTTTTCCAGCACATAGTTTCATACGTTTGTAATTTTCTTTGATATCTTGCTACAATTTGTATTCTTCTAGACCACCTTTATTTCAACACAGATTCATGCATTGCAATCTTGTTGACAGTCACCTCTTTCATTGTCAAATGGTGATAAGGCAACTCTTTTAGTTTTGATGAACAGATTAGTTTGCCAGCCAATGTTTTTGGAATAAGCCAAATATTTCAATCTAATCGGAATAAAGTTCAGTGCTATGCTTTATGATTTAATTTTTTCAAGGTCTATTCAGTATAGGTTTTTTCAGCCATTCCTTAGTGGATAATTCCTCTGCCCAATGAGTATTCTTCGGAAATCAAGGGCTTTGTTTATGGTCTTTCTACTAGTATTCAACCTCCTGTTGCCTACTGATAGAAACAGGAAGAGAAGATCACTAGTTATGTTGCATCATCCATGAAGAATCCTTTTCCAGTGTTTAGCTTCCACCAGCACACAGTATTTCTCTGTTGATTAAATTCACATATACCTAGCTAATCTAGGTTCTTTGAGCAGCAGCATTCTGCCGGTTATTTGCAAAAAGAAATTGTGACCGTGATACAACTTGACTTTATCTTTGTATCTGTGTTTGAAATATCACTCAAGAATACGAACTATGAATCTCTTTCTCTGACTTCTCCGTCCCGCGAAATAACATGGCACATCGAGAGCAAAACCCCTTCCTCCTGGGGTTTCCAATTTTTTCATCTCCAATCCACAAACCTTGAGAGCAGTGAGGCAATGGCCTATCCCTCGTCGGAGCAGCGGCGGTGGCGCGACCTCGACCGCCTCATCGCTCGCCCCGGAAACATCGTTGCACCTAGCTTCGAGCCCAGCTCAGAGGTAACCACATCTTTCTATCTCTATCTTATCTTGGCCTCTTGAGGTGATTGAGCTATGGAGGGATATGCTGTGGAGATTTCTTGATCTCTGTTTGGTGGTGTGATTAGCTGAGAGACGACATTGGGGAGTACGTGAGGGTGTTGGTCGTGGGGACTGGGGGACTGGGATGCGAACTACTCAAAGACCTCGCGCTTATGGGGTTCAAGAACATTGATGTCATAGATATGGACACCATCGAGATTTCAAACCTGAATCGCCAGTTCCTCTTCAGGTATGGCCCTTCTCTAGTTCCTTATTTTCTAATTTTTCCTTGTTAATGCTGTTCTAATTTCTAGTTTATAGAAACAATGTGGCGGATTTCTATGATTGGTTGAAACAAATTTGAAATCGTTTTGTGCTGACGGTTACTTTTTTTGTGGAATTGGTAGAAGCTAATACCTTGAGCTGTAAGTGGTGCAAGGGTGATGGAAAATCTAGAAATTGTGTTATTGGGTAAAGAAGAGAATGCCTGAGAAACTGATGGTCTGTTTTCTTCTTGATCTTTTTAGAAGGTCTTTTGGCTGCTTTTGTGTACATATGAGTTGAGAAAGTCTTGAAAGTGTGAATGAAGCACTCCATTCCAATAATTTGATCTAATTTC
Organism: Narthecium ossifragum; assembly: GCA_963920575.1. Taxonomy (NCBI): domain Eukaryota; kingdom Viridiplantae; phylum Streptophyta; class Magnoliopsida; order Dioscoreales; family Nartheciaceae; genus Narthecium; species Narthecium ossifragum. Next base: position 4,966,665 of record OY986971.1, on the reverse strand, counting down.
TCGACAATTGCATAGGATGTGAATAGCAATTTGTGGATATAATTAATCAATTAAAGGTACTTTGGAATTCCTGATGAGGAAGAATAAATCCAAGATTTAATTTGGTTGCTTATAAACTCCTTTGATCTGGCGTGCTGTCCGTGAAGAAGAGAGCTATTAAAGTGCTTTTTAATGGGTCCACACTTTAAAACCAAGGAAATCCTAGACGCTCTGTCCTAGAAAGAGAGCATAGAAAGTGAGGCAAAAAGAAATTTAATGTTTTTCTTCACTTATTGCTTTATCTATGAGATCACTGGAGATTTTTTATCCAAACTGGTGAGATCCATACATATCTCATCCCACTTAACAGGCATATTTTTGCTTAAGAGATAATAGGATGAAAATCAGGAGAAAGTGCGCCATTATCTCTTTCGCACCACACAACTTCAAGGATACGAAATCCAACATCTTCCACTTGTTTGCAGTTAGTGGAACATAGCGCAGTACCAATGTCAATACAGCCATAACTCAGATAATTGTCAGAACACCAAATGAAGTATCTCCTATCCCTCTTGAGATTCGTTTCTAGGTGATGTTGTAAACATCTTTGTCCAATTTCTTTGTTCTTGATCCTTTTAGTTAAGTGCCAGAAATTGCTTAGGCTTTGAATGGAATGTGATATCAATTTACCATGAAGGGAGTCAATGTTATTACTAACCTATGTGGTTGATAACACCACGTGACATGATATGCATATGATATTATGAGTCAAGATACAGTGTATTGGTCTAACGTGTCACCCAGGAACATAATGGATTTGCGATTACATATAAAATATAATAGTAAGTACTAGAATTTAAAAGAGTTTGTATAAGGACCTAAAGATGATGATATGAAACCTGGTATCTCATGAAAGCTCTCATTGATCGGATAACTGCATACAAATTTGGTATCAGTTACCATGTGGGTTCCTAACCTAGGTTACTCTAAGTAAAAGCTTTGTTGTGTTAATATCTTGGAATAGGCCAGATGAGAATGGGAGTGGCAATCTGGTAACTAACTTGAAAGTGGATGTATTTACTTTGACCTGGATGCTACTGACTGCCTGGTGATGGTTAATTGACTTGGGGATATGCCCACCTCTGACATTATTGTAGATGCTTACAGAATTTGATGCGTGATGTGTTTTTGAACTCTAATCACTTTATAGGCGTCTATAAAATTGTTGAAGTGTACTTCTCTTGCACTAGCTGAACCTAACTTGCACATTTATCGAGTCATCGTACTTATATTTTCATAGAGAAGCAACTTCATGACAACTGGTTTATGTTGCTCTATGGTATACTCCTTTGAATATCTGTCTCTTTGGGAAAATTTTTCCATGTTAGCTTGTCAATATGTTTTTCTGGAAGAATGTAGTTCTTAAATATTGCAGTGGTAATGTAGGCTTCAAGATGTTGGAAAGTCAAAGGCAGAAGTAGCTGCTAAGCGTGTTATGGGAAGAGTTAGTGGGGTGAATATCAGACCTTATTTCTGCAGAATTGAAGATAAAGACATAGACTTCTACAAAGATTTTAATATCATCGTTCTTGGTCTTGATTCTGTAGAGGCTCGTAGCTATATAAATTCTGTTGCTTGTAGTTTCCTTGGTATGTTCCATCTACTATAGTTCTCGTAGAGTAATTTGTTATACTTATCTTCCTCATGCATTTTAACTTCTTTAACTGCTTTGCTTGTTTTCTATGTTGTCAGTGCATTTCTTAGACTTTTGTGATGGTAGCAGAGTATTAACCATGGTTTAGCTTGAAAAACAGAACTTGCTTGTGCTCTTAAGCAATAATGCACCCATTCCATGGGAATTCGAATTTTTTTCTGTTTTGTTGCAAGGTGATTATTGACAGAGAAGAAATTTGCAAGATAGCTTTAGGGTGCGTTTGGCAAACCTGAATCTGATGAATTAGCTGAATGAGGAATCTGTGAAATTAGCTGAATGGGGAATGAGCTGAATCTGGTGATTCCGTGGATTTTGGTTCTGTTGTTTGATTGGTCTGTATGGGATGAGCTGAATCTGTTGATTCTGGCGTTTGGCTTGTCTATTATGGATGAGCTGAATCTGCTAATTTTGTTCAAATTAATAATAAAGCTTTAAATTTTCTTCAAATTAAGACATGTTTTTTATTATAATAATAACAATACCCACGAGATATGATTGATCAAAATTATTGAAAATTTAGGTCAAATTAATTCTTTGAATGCATCTAATCATGTAAAATGATTGATCGAAATTATTGAAAATTCAGGTATAATTTAAGTTATAATATATTAAATGATTTTATAAATTAAATTACATCAAATATTTGCTTTAAAAAATACTCAATATTGGTCTCATAACGATGATATCGATGATATCTTTCCAATGAGACTAATTTTATAAAGTTTCAACATGTATATTTAAAGTTATGATAAATATAGCCATTTTAAATATTAAGAGGGTAAAATGGTCATTCTGGATTTCTTCAAATTCGGGATCCACATCCGAATGTATAGCGGCGTCCGCTCGATTTAAGCGGACGCCGCGATTCCAAATTTTTGGAATCCGACGCGGGTCGGATCTGGCCGATTCCAAATCACAAAACGAGCCAAACAAGAGAATGGGTTGAATGCGGAATCCGCTCATTCCCCATTCCATCTAATCCTCCCCATACCATGGTTGCCAAACGGACCCTTAGTGAAGCTACTTTCCTTGCACCTTTTTGACAAGTTATGATTTGGGAATATTGTATCAGACCTCATATGTTGACATTTTGTAATAGTGTTTTCTTGTGTTCCTATGCATGTGCACTAGAGTGAGTGCAAGTGATAGAGATAGGTGGTAGCAACCCTGAGTTTACAATAGGGGTGGAAAAGATGCTTCCAAGGCAAGGCTTTAATTTGGTTTATGGCCGATGATGGTAAGCCTATTTGGGATCTTGCTTATTTCAAATTTTCAATCTTAGACTAGTTTGTTATCTATTTCGTACTTTCGGATTGGATTTTATGCTGATTTTTGGTACTTATGTTTTGACTTTGATTTGAGTCTAGTTAGGCTAGTCTATTATAAGCATTAAGTCCTATGTGAGTAGTAATAGGAGTCCAAGTCTATATGAGACTTAGGCATTATTTTTGTTGAAGTCGAGTTCATGGCTATTCATGCAAGTGAGCAGGTCATTCTATGCTTTTTCTGATGAGCATGTAAATCTTCATTTTGGGGAATGTAGAATATGATTCTGATGACAACCCAATAGAAGAGACTATCAAACCTATGGTAGATGACGGAACTGAAGGTTTCAAGGGTCATGCTCGAGTAATTGTGCTAGGGAAGACACCATGTTTTGAGTGCATGATTTGGCTTTTCCCTCCACAAGTCAAGTTTCCATTGTGCACTCTGGCAGAGACTCCAAGAACAGCTGCTCATTGTATTGAATATGCACATCTAATCCAATGGGATGAGGTACTTCTGTTATGTTAATTCTTGGTTGTTTCTCTTGTTCATAGAACTTCTCTTGGAAGTTTCTTACGTTGGAGTTTCTTGTAGGTACATGGTGGTAAAGCTTTTGATGCAGATGATCCTGAGCATATGCAGTGGGTCCACTCCGAGGTTCCTTTTGTAACTGCTTTGCTTCTGTGTTCCTTTACAAAATCTCTATCTTTTGTTTCCAATCTTTTCTGCCAATCTATGCCAGGCTGTCAAGAGAGCTGAACTTTTTGGCATCCCTGGAGTTACATATTCACTAACCCAGGTATTATTTGTATTATAGAGATTAGACTTTCCTTCCTTATAAATCTCATTGTGGTAATTACATTTTCGCTAACCCAGGTACTGCATCTCTCGCCCAAATTAGTTGTAATAAAGAGATAAGGCCTTCCTTCCTTGGAAATCTCGTTGTGGTAAACCTCTTTGGATTACCTAACTAAACATGCAATGGTTCTTGGGTGTCCATGAATCCCTCAAATTAAACAGAGTTGGTCCTATTTACGGGATTAATGCTGCATTCATTTCCATCATTTGAATATTGCTCTGAATTGATATATATACGGATCTCTGGAAACTAAAAAGCAGATGTCACTCTGAAGTGACTGTATCTGTCAAAGATTTCTTGTTGCCCATTGAATGGTTACTGAGCGTTAAGCCTGCATTTTTGAGCACAGCCCTAGTGTGGGACGTGAACTCTAGCCCATTCAATCGTTAATACAGAAGGGGTGGCTCTATCTACACCGCGGAAATGTCTAAGGACACCGCGATTTTTTTGTTTTTCCTAAACTACCCTCATCCCCTACCTCCCTCTCTCCATATCTCCCTCTCTCACGCTCTCCACCCCACCGTCGACCTCCTCGACGCCGGGCATCTTCAACCTCCTCTCTTCCCGATCTCCTCCCCACACCGACCTTGCCCGTCACCAACCTGCAACCCTGAGGGCGTCTCTCTCTCCCCCCACTCTCTCCGTCGTCGCCCCTTCAAGAATCAAGCCGCCGTCTTTGTCTGTTCATTGTTTGACTTTTAAAAACAGAACATTAAGCAAACACTCGGTTTTTAAAAACCGAACATTAAGTACAAGTTTGATTTTTAAAAACCAAACATTAAAAGCACTTTCGATTTTTAAAATTTGAACACTAAATCGACTTTTAAAAACCGAACATTAACTACATGTTCGACTTTTTATATCCGAACAGAAACCAAAAGTTTGATTTTTTAAAGCCAAACACAGCCTTCGTTATTAAAAACTAAAAGATTCGGTTTTTAAAAACTGAAAAAAAAACATAGTAATTCGGTTTGTAAAAACCGAACTGCTTCGACGGGAGAGGGCGAGATAGAGGGAGAAAGAGAGGGGGAAAGAGGTGAGGGCTTCGGGAGGTTGCAGGCAGGCTAAATTTGGCCGCCGCCCGGAGAGATCCACGAGGGAGATCGGCGAGAGAGAGAGAGAGAGAGAGAGAGAGGGCGGTGGCTTCGGGCATGGTGTTCAGCGATAGAGAGCAGGTCGGTGGGGGCGACGTCGGGGTTGTAGGCCGGCGACGGGCAAGGCCAGTGGGAGAGAGAGAGAGGGTGATCGGGGAGAGAGAGAGGGAGGGAGGGAGGGAGGTTGAAGACAAGGGTAGTTTAGGAAATAAAAAAAATGAGCGGTGTCCTTAGTAATTAAAGCGGTGTAGATAGAATGACCCATAGGAGCTAAGGTCCTTGTAACTTCAAAGATTCAATCTCGATAAGGAATGGCTGAACTTTGTTCTTTACTCCCTGAAAAAATCTACTGAATGACTTTGATGGGTTTAAATTTCACGTACCTGACTGAAGCTTGGACACCAGTTTGGTGATGTCTCAAACAAAAGATAGAACAGTGAACTATATAGATTTCTAAGTGGTATAAATGTCGATTGATACTAAGCCTATCCCAATTGTAATCTAAAATGTTCCATTATAATTTGCAAATTTACGATATTATCTTTAAAGATCAAGAAATCAATGAAAAGTACCTAAATTTTCAATTCAGCTGGCACGTTTTTTCATTGGTAACTTTTTTATTACACCTTTCAAGCCATTGTCACATGAAAAAAGATCCAAATTGTGCAGGTTATTGTTTTGACTACGTATTCTTATGCTGCATATACATAATAGTGAATATGCTTACTGATAAACATGTGTGAATCCATGAATATGACTTCATTCGCTTGTATCTATATCTTGATAACTAGGTGTCTTTATGGTGATAAGACATTTATGTCAGTTTTCGCTATACTATAGCAAATAATCTCTTACCTCAATTAGCAATGGGAGTTTTCTTGTCAGTTGAACTGAATGGGGACGTACATATATATACTGAAGAACCATGTTCACCATTTATGGCTACAGGGCGTTGTGAAGAATATTTTTCCAGCTATTGCCTCTACAAATGCAGTTGTGTCAGCAGCTTGTGCTTTGGAAGCTTTCAAGATGGTATCCGGGTGCAGCAAGACATTGTCCAATTACTTCACGTACATCCCAGACCTATTGTATCAATTTGCATTACCCATTGACTGCTCTTCTGTTAGGAAACTGGCGTCATCACACCAGCAGCCAAGGGAGATCCGATCCTACCATAGGAGGGGACGGCTACAGCTGAAGGAAGGGGATTCACAGATCAATTTCACAGCTGCCAATAAGGATCCCAACCTTCCAAAGGAGGAAGATCTGCAGTAATCCACCAGGGAGGACGATATCTTGATGAAATAATCAGTTAAGATATAGCTTAGTTGGGTTTATTATTTAGTTGCCAATGTGATCTTCAATTAGAATCCTTGATTGATGAACTTCATGAGCCATTTCTGCTGGTCGGCGGCGGAACTCTCTCGACCGGAGCGGTAGACGACGTCGAAGTCGAATCCCATCAACTTCATGACCCATTTCTGTTGGTCGGGGGTAGTCAGGTGCTATCGGAGGAGGTGTCGCAAGCTACGATGGTCCGTGCACACCTGGAATCGCCGACCCACGAGGTAAGCATGCCATTTGGTGATTGCGTGGACCACGGCCATCAGCTCCTTCTCGTACGTGGACCTACATTTTGCCCGCTCGGTGAGAGCTTTGCTGAAGAAGGCAATTGGGCGGGCGTCTTGCATGAGCACCGCCCCCACCCCGTTGCCGGATGCGTCTGCCTCGATGACGAAGGTTTTGGTGAAGTCAGGGAGTGACAATACCAGCGTCGAGGTCATGGCAGTCTTTAGATTGTTGAATGCCTGCTCTGCCTCGTCCGACCAACGAAACCTGTGTTGGTGTTGGAGGAGCAGTGTGAGGGGTGCCGCCAGGTGGCCATAGTGACAGACAAATTTGCGGTAGTAGCCTGTCAACCCGAGGAAGCCACGCAGTGCCCGAACCGTCTGTGGACTAGGCCAGTCCACCATGGATCGGATCTTGTCGGGATCGGCAGAAACCCCGTCGGCAGAAATGATGTGGCCGAGGTACTCAATCTTTGTCTTGGCAAACTCGCACTTCTTGGGGTTGGCGGCTAGTTGATGATCCCGTAGGGCTTGGAAGACCCAGCGGAGATGGTGAAGGTGATCAGCCCTGAGCCTGCTATAGATCAGAATATCGTCAAAAAAACGAGAACAAACTTGCGGAGGGCCGACATGAAGGTGGCCTGGGCATTGGTGAGGCCAAACGGCATGACGAGGAATTCGTAATGATCGTCGTGCGTTCGGAACGCCGTCTTCGCAACATCCTCAGGGGCCACACGGATCTGGTGTAGCCCGACTTCAGGTCCAGTTTGGTGAAGAAGGTCGCGCCATGGAGTTCGTCGAGGAGCTCGTCAATTACGGGGATCAGGTACCGATCCTTGATAGTGATGTCGTTTAGTGCCTGATAGTTGACACAGAACCGCCAGCTGCCATCCTTCTTCTTGACCAAAAGTACTGGGGAGGAATACGGACTGGTGCTAGGCCGGATAATGCCGCTCGCCAACATTTCTTTGACAATTCTCTCGATCTTGGATTTCTGGGCATGAGGGTAGCGGTAGGGGCGGACGTTGGCAGGCCCCGACCCGGGCGCGATGCCGATACGGTGGTCATGAGAACGAGCTGGCGGCAGTCCTTTGGGCTCGGCAAAGATGTCCACGTAGTTGGCCAACAGCGCGTTTAAGGCGGAGGAGAGCGCTTGGTCGGTGGGAAGTAGTCCACCTAAGCCGCAAGGGAAGGGAGTAGTTAGCAGGAAGAAGCCATAATCACCTGGGTGTAGGAGGCGCTGGAGACAGTTCAAGGAGCCAACGACTAGAGAGGTGGAATCACCGTGCAACAGGTGCTCCACGCCATCCTTGGTGAACCGCATAGTCAGTTGGTCCCAATTGTGGACGACCGAACCAAGGCTGCGCAGCCATTGGATGCCTAACACCACATCCGCGCCGCCGATATCCAAGGGGTACATATCGACTAGGAGGTCGTAGTGGTGGATCCGAAGGGGCATGGCCTGGCAGATGTCCTGGCAAGAGAGCTGGCAGTCGTCGACAACCATGACAAGGAACGGGGGGGGGGACGGGGGCGGGGTTAGCGCACAATGCAGCTTAGCGGCGGATGAAGTTGTGGGTGCTGCCGTTGTCGATGAGGATGGAGATTCGGTGATCCCGAATGCGACCAGAGACACATCGTCTGGGGGGCCGAACAGCCGAACAAGACATGAATAGAGATCTCCGGGGGCACGTCCGCGTCCGGAGGAGCGGTGGAACTATTGTCAGCCACAACCGAGCCCAGCACGACGACATCACCGTCCCCGTCCTCAGCTTCGAGCAAAAAGATCTGGAACTGGTTGCAGCTGGGGCGCTGGGGGCAGGCAAGGGAAGCAAGCCTTTTCGTGGGGGTGTGGGAAGCAGGCCGGCGCCGTCGAAGGCTCGCCCGGTTTTCAGGTGCCGCTCCTCCACCAAGAGAGCAAGACTGATGGCGTTCTGAAGAGATCGTGGTGTGAACAGTTTAACATCCAACTGGATGTCCTCCCGCAGCCTGCCGATGAAGCAACCACACAGTTGAGGTTCGAACCAATCCGGAGCGCGCAACGATAGCTGTTCAAATTGACGTTGAAACTCGCGGACAGAGCCGGTTTCGCATAAGGTGTGTAAGGCTTCATGGATATCATCGTGCGCGTGGGGACCAAACCGGGTGAGGAAACCCGCCGAGAAGTCCGGCCAGGTCGGAGATGGGGTGAAGCCCTTGAACCAGTGAAACCAATGGAGGGCTTCGCCTTGTAGATTGAAGGATGCAATCAGAACCTTCTCCGCGTCCGCAGTTCCATGAAACGTGAAAAACTGTTCAACGGCGAACACCCAGCCGGACGGATCATCCACCGTCGTGCGTGGAAAATCCACCCGAGGAAGGCGCCCGTGGGGTCCATCGGGATCAATCAAGCGAGAGCTGGAATTGTCCGTATTGGAAGATGAGGGCGGAGGCTGGTTATGGCGGAGCTCTTAGATCGCGTCGGTGAGGGAGTAGATCTTGCCGGGGAGCGCCATCAATGGTTGCACCTGAGCCGTGAGGTTGTCCACCGACTCGGATTGGCGGCTAAAGGATTGTTAGAGAATGTGGAAGTCGATGTCAAGCTAACGAAGCTTGGTCGCCTCATTGGCAGAACGCAAGTCCTTGGCCATGGAAGGAAGAGGATCGTTGTCTAATACCAAATGATAAGATATGCTTATCTGCAGGTCCTCCCCAGACTGGATTGTGCGCAGAGGAGAGAAATGGAGCCAGGGAAAGAGGGAAGCAGAGAGTTGCAGAGAGGTTTAGAGAAAGAGAAGATGTATTTTCTTTGTTCCTCGTGACTTCTACATCTTCGGAATATAAAGAACTACTTCCTCAATCGTTTGATTCTGATTGAAGATCACATTGGCAACTAAATAATAAACCCAGCTAAGTATATCTTAATTGATTATTTCATCAAGATATCGTCCTCCCTGGTGGATTACTGCAGATCTTCCTCCTTTAGAAGGTTGGAAGGTTGGGATCCTTATTGGCAGCTGTGAAATTGATCTGTGAATCCCCTTCCTTTAGCTGTGGCCATCCCTTCCTATGGTAGGTTCGGATCTCCTTTGGTTGCTGGTGTGATGGCGCCAGATTCCTAACATCTTCTGCATCTTTCTTTAGCTGTTTAGTTTTAAAAAACTTTAAAGAGGAATTAGCAATTATCAATCCATAGATGACTGTAAAAACCATCTTCTGTTAATTTTTTGTGCCCATTGTCACTACATTGTGTCGAACATTTCAGTATGTCAACCATTTATAGATTGTTTTGCATCCTCTTGCAGAAAGAGATCTTATCTGAATTTTTCTATCCGTCGAACTTCTAGAAATGGAAATGTTGTACTAATTGTTGACTCTACCTATTGATGATGTACTATAAGTCTCTTTTAACTTCTTATGCTATTATAGTAGGGGCAACCATATGTTCGGATTGTCTCTATATATGACAGTGCTCTAGGGATGTGATGATTGGACTGTGAACTAGGATTTCATGCTTTCCTTTCTGTATGTACATGTTATATGTTCTTCCCGTGTGATCGTTTTCCTTTTTGGCCTGTTTGATCTTCAAGTCAACCTTGTCCGACGACCAGAAGACATTATCTTGACTTTTTTTTACCAATTGAACTAATTTCATGGATCCACTTGCAGGTATAATGGCGATGCAAGCATGCCACTGCAGGGGACGAGCAACCCCTTAACCATGGAGGTTGTAGATGAGAGTACTCGCATGGAACTGTCATGGATTGGGACTAATAAGAGCAGTAAGTGCATGTAAACGCATGCTCAGAAAGCACAACCTTGACTTCATGTTCCTTTTAGTAACAGTAGTTGTTGACTCCAACCTGGAATTCTTCTCCTGACGGTTTGGAGTGCAATGATGCACCTTCCTCCTTCCTTCGCAAGGGCGCCATGGTGGCATACTGGAAATTTTGAGAGCTCAAATTGGCAAAGTGACCTTCGAGCACTTCACTAATCAAGCAATCCATAGAGTCATCACCACCAAAGGCATGAGGCAATGGTTCGTATCTGTCGTTTATGCAGCACGTCGAGGTAGGGAGCGCAGGGAACTATGGGACACGCTGACGAAACTCAACAACTCAGGCTGGTCTCACCTTATAATTGGCGACTTCAACGTGGTGGCAAGCTCAGATGAGAAGAGAGGAGGACAAGGATTCAAGTACACCACCTCTGTCATTGAATTCTTATTGTTGATCACTCAGAATGAACTTATTGATCTTGGATTCAAGGGCCCCTCCTTCACATGGTCAAACTAGCAGTTTGGACGGGCCAGAATCCTAGAACGCCTAGACCAAGCTCTTGTCAACCCCCTGTGGTGAGAGTGGTTTTCTCAGGCCGAGGTCACTCACCTCCCCCAATGTAGATCCGATCATCGACCAATTCTCCTTGAACTCAGCCCGGAAAGGAGATGTCTTGGCCCCTCCCCATTCAGACTTCAGCATATCTGGAACACACACCCCAATTTCAAGCTAGGTGTCACCAGAGCTTGAAAAAGGCAGCGTCGGGGCTCGGAACAGTATGTGTTCCATGGAAGCATCAAAGAACTACACAAGCTAGTGAAGACTTGGAACAAGCGAGATGAAGGTGACATCATCAACTCTCATTCTCACTTAGAACATTACCTACACAGCCTATATCTCCAGGAAAAACAGGGCCTTCTCTCTTGGCCCCAGGAACAGAGGATCCGAAGTCTTGAACAGTAGTTACTTGCACTTGAGGTTCAACAGGATGCATACATTGCCTAGCATCGTAGAAGAACTTGGGTTGCTGAAGGCTATAGGAATTTGCGCTCCTTCCATCAAGGTGCTCGATCCGGTACTTCCTGTTCTAAAGTCAAAGAACTCAAGCTTGAAGATGACACGGTCAGCAATCACGAAGGCATCGCAACCCAATTTCTCAACCATTATCAGAAACTGTGGGCAAGAGACAGAGGATGCCTGACCACGGACCCCCCCCTCTTCCCCATATCTCCTCAAACACCAGAGATCACCTGCTGAGTGAGGTCTCGATGGATGAGGTCCTACTTACTCTTCAATCAATGGGAAAGGATAGATGTCCCGGACCCGACGGCTTAACCGCGGAGTTCTTCCTCGAGCACTGGCCCATAGTTGGGCAGGACTTCACGTCCCTCATACACAGTTGTTTCAGGAATTGCAAGCTGCCAAGCGGATGGAACAACACCTATATCACCTTCATCCCCAAGTGTGCCAACCCCCGACGCGTCAAGGAATACAGACCCATCAGCCTATGTAACGTCTACTACAAGGTCATCTCTTCCATCCTTGCTAGCAGAATGAAGCCGGCACTTCAGGACATCATCAGCCTCGAGCAATCTGCCTACATCGAAGGAAGATCTATTTAAGATAACATTGGTGCAGCTCACGAGCTCCTTCACTCGTTGCAAAAAGCTCCAAAATCTGAGGTTCTTATGGCCATCAAGGTAGATGTCAGAGCGGCCTATGACTCTGTCAGCTGGAGCTTCATCCGTAACATTCTAACTCAAATGGAGTTCCTGGAAGCATGTGGGCTCTTCCCCGCAGCATGTGGCCTCTGGCAAGGCGATCCTATATCGGCATATATTTTCATCCTTGCACAGGAAGTGCTCACGAGGCTGGCCAAAGTCCCACTCATTGCTCTCGAAGGGGTGAACTATCAGGGCTTAACAACACCAATAAGCCACCTCCTCTACGCCGACGACTGTCTCTTTGTAACCACCACCAAGCGCGAGGAGACGAAAAGGCTCACCAATATCCTGAGTAGATACCGGAAACAGTCTGGCCTTGAAGTTAACTTCGACAAATCTAGCGTTAAATTCTCTCCTTCCTCCTTCCCTCGAAAAAGAAGAATTCTTTCCCACCTGCTCGGATTCCCCAGGAAAATTGATCCCTGGAAGTACCTCAGAGTCCCCTTGGACTCGCGCAAAATACAAGTCAAGGATTTCTCCTTCTTACTCGATGTTGTCCAGCGAAGTTTGACGAGTTGGAGATGTCCGGTCAAGGCGATGGCGAGGAGAGTGGTTCTCATTCAATCGGTGCTGCAGGCCATGCTGGTCTACGTGATTTCCTCCATCCCTACTCCGGTCTCCATCTTGAACAAGATAGCTGCGTTGGCTCAGAATTTTTTATGGCTGGGAAAGAGAGGTGCACTCTCAAATGTTGCTTGGGACACTGTCTGTCGACACAAACTGGAAGGTGGTATGGGATTCAAGGTTTTGAAGCGGTGACAGACGGCCCTGCGAATGAAACGCGCGGCTAAATTCCTCGACGCACAGGAAAGCATCTGGACGACTATCCGTCGTGCCAAATACAAAGCAGTTGGTGTCCTTCCTCACCTCAAAGGCTCGTCCCCTGTCTCCACTCTTTGTAGATCCATATGCAAGGTAGCCGACATTCTCCGTAGGAACCTTAGATGGGAGCCCAACGCGACTTGTCAAGCGAGCGTGCTACATGACTGGTGGACAGGAGATGGCCCTTTAGCTTCATTCCGCTGCTTTGTGAAGACTGATGAGGAGATGGATCGGCTAAAGGTTCAAGACCTGTTCACTGAAGACGGAAGCTAGGACTTGAGCAAGCTCCACTCCCTCTTCCACCCAGCAATGATACAACAGTTCCTTTCCAATCCACCGCCTCCCTGCACCACGAGTCTCCGCCCCAGATGGACTTGGGCCAAGAACGGCGTGGTTACTGCTGTTTCAGCTTATCAGATGCTCGAGCATCATGACGACAATCGATGTGATGGGCAACACATCCAGCTATGGAGAAGTGTTTGGCATGCACCGGTAGGGCCACTGTGAGGACCTGCCCCTCTACCCTTGTGTCTCGTTGTAGACCGCATGTGCAATTTGGTAAATTACGCCTTGTTGATTTGTTTCACACTCGCGTGTGCACACACTGACCTTGTTTGGTGTTAGTGTTTGATTAGAGGGTTAGGTGGACCCGGGATCGGAACATCCAAGCTCGGGCACGCAGAAGCCTGTTTTTGGGCGGCTGGCGTCCCGTGAGCGACCGATCGCTCCTCGGAGTGATCGCTCGCTATCGAGTTGGTGGGTTTTTTTGAGAGGACGACCACCGTCGGTTGTCGCTCTCCCCTGTCAGAGGGATAGAGGACTTTCCCTCCTCTCCTCCCCCTTGTCCCCTCCTTCCCTGGCTTTCCCCTTCCTTTTCCTTCCTCTTCTTCCTCTTCTTCTTCCTTCTTCTTCTTTCTTCTTTCTTCTTCCCGCGAGCTCTGCTTCCCCTGTTTCCGGCAGCCGCTTCTTCTTCTCCATTCTTCCTCCTCAGACCACCGTTTTGGGCGTTCCAAGGCTCGTTGGATTCATGGCGACGTGAGGAAGATCCATGGTGTGGTTTGGAACCTTGTTGGTGACTGGTTTGTGGGGAATCAACCGAGGATTAGCGTTTCCGGTAGGTGTTCTACCTACGTGAGTTAGTTTAATGGGTTTCTCTTAATCTAGCCGTTTGATCTTGCTGTTCTTTGTGTTGTTGGATCCCTCTTGCTTAGTATAATTTCTGGTATAAGTTTCATAAGCTTTGGTTGAGATTTTAGTAGGATTTATGCATGTTTAATCTCGAATTTTTCGGTTTTTGCTGTTCTTCAAGAACAGCCGGTTTGCGGTGAGTTTTTCGACCAGTACGTGCATGTTCTTGGGTTATGATAAACATAAGCGTTGTAGATCTTTGAATTTACTCTCAAACCCAACTGATTTTATAATTTTCTGATTTTCCTATGATTTGTTATGATTTTTGTACGGGTGAGCTGCGTTGCAGCAAGCAATGGTAAGTTGGTTTTGATTAGCAGTTTTGATTAGTGTTTTCCCGTTAATCCAGTCGTTGGATGTTCCTAGATTTTGAATATGTTGATCCCAGCATGATGATCTACTGGAGTCTAAGTTGGATCTCGAAAACGACGTCGGATCGACGGGGTCAACTAGCTCTAGGTAGAGAATTTTTTGGTGTTTTAAATAATATTATATGTTTGAAACATATAACATTATATTTTACTGTTCATCAGCGGTTTTCGGGGTTGCTTCCCGTTGCAGGAGTCCGCGGTGGACGATCGTGGTACCGTCGTAATACCGGGACCCGCTGCGGATCGGCTTGCAGCAATTGCTAGTACCGCTGCAGCAATCCAGTCGGACTTATATGATGTTTTGTCATATTGTAGCATGCTTGTCTCTTATCCTTGTATGTTCATAGCATGCATTCTCTATTGTGCATTAGTTGCATTGGTTAGGGCGTGGGTGATCTGTGGGTCGCCGTCCCGAGGCTAGAAGCTCGGATTTAGCCCTAGGACCGGGGTTGGATAGTTTGGACCCAGTTCGAATTGTAGTGTCCAGACAAACTTGATGATAGGCGTAGATGACTGGTACACATGTTGCTTGATGATTATAGAGGTCGTGTCGGTCTTGAGTCGAATGTTGAGGTGTAGCCGGTGTTCCACTATGACGACTCTTGGGTAGAGGAGTCGCCTACTCAGCGGTGCCATTTCCCGCCAGCAGTGTTCACGTTGTCCTGCTTGTGAGTATGCAGTGTTTGTTCCTGCTTACTGAGTGTCGTTCCTGGGTCTCAGGGACACGCGGTGGGGTTATGGGACCCATGTATACACCCAGGTCTTACTTGAGGGCGACACTGTTGCGTTTTCCTCTTCCTTCTGTGTGTCGTAGTGTAGAACCCTACTGAGCTTTATGCTCACTCCTACCCGGGCTGCGTTTTGCAGGTGCAGGCGTCAATTCTTCTTCTGTGGCCCCTACCGGGCAGTTGGTTGGCAGTGCGGCGGCGCCATGCGGAGTCTGAGAGGTGGTGATCTTTTACAGTTTTTTTACCCTATGTTAGATAATCTCCTACGGGAGTAATATTGTATTCGAATCTTCCCATCTCCGAGGATATGTATATTATATTTCACTTGGGTTTTGTAATCTGAGGTTCGAGGCTTGTAATTTAATTATGTCTTTTAAAATTGAGGGTTTTATGATGAATTGCTAGGGAGACCAATAGGTTAGAGGGAACCCTCACCAATAATTTTTCACGGTTTGTTAGGTTTCGGTTCGCGTCGCCCGACCCGGTTGGGCTTTCACGGGTCGGGGCGCAACAGCCACGACCTAGGATGTTTATGTGGAAGCTCCTCCACGGGAAGCTGTCAACTAAATCAGCGTTGTGGCCCCTCTGCCTTGCCTCGAACAACCTCTGCCCTCGCTGCAACCTCGTGGAAGGAACTATCGAGCATTTGCTTTTTGAATGCAGGTTTGCTCAAGAAGTATGGAGCAGGGTCCTAACTGGTACCTGTGTCAACTACCGCAACCTCACCATGGACAACTTCATTAACTTGCTCTGTCGACGCTGAAAATCCAATGGAATCACCCAGTTAACCTCCTTACTCGCCTATGGAGCGTGGTGACTTTGGAAGGACCGATGCAGAGTGGTAGCGGAAGAGGCGGGCCAAGAAGCTCAGGAGATTGCACGCCTGGCCAAATGGCAATCTAGAGAACACATTGGGCTGGCTAAGCAGAGTAGACGACATATAATTGTGACTGAAGCGCACAGCATCAGATTTCAAATTAATGCTTCTTTTGATCAATCCTCGGGTATGGCTGGTCTGGGTGTTGCATTCATAGATGAAGAAGACCTTGTCTACTGGTCCGAGAGCAGCATCAGCAGAATCGATTCCATCCTTGTCGGGGAGTTACGTGCTATCCTCCCAGCCACAACTCACGCCACACAACAAGGCCTTAGACGAGTACTTGTTGAAAGTGACTCTCTGCAGGCCGTGAACATGATAGAGAGAGATATGTCATTAGTAGATGACTGCAGAGAACTGGTGCAAGAGATATGGTGGATGTGTCACACGGTCACTGAATTCCGGGTCACCTATATCCCACGCGAAGAGAACATCCACGCTGACTGGCTAGCTCGCGAGGCACTCAGACTCTGGTTTGAATTGAGCAATGTAAGTGATATCCGATTTGTTCCTAACAGGGTCATTTAGTCATTGGGCTCAATTAATAAAATAAATAAATAACCCCACGTGAGTGACTTTGTCATAGTTACATATCGTCTTGTGTGTGGACCAGGCACTCTTTTGGAGTTGGATACTTCAGTTACTCTGTTACAGGTCTGTTCCATTTTCATCTCCTCGTGTAGTTGTTCGCATTAGTGTTACCATGCTTTATCCACCTGTTTTTCGAGTGTAGGAACGTGCTGAACAATAATAGCGATTGCATTCATGATTTTTTTGCTATTATGGAACCTTTTCTGCTATAATTGTCAATGTGTAATTCCAAGTCGAATCTTGCGGAACTGCACACATTTTTACCAATGTTCTTAAGAGCAAGCTAGGTGGTCGCATAAATCAGCCTGAGGCAGGGTGGCCTACTGGTCTGTTGGTTGGGTCCCTAGGTGGGCAGTTGGTGTCCTTTTAGATGGGTTTATCAATTTGGCACAAACTTGGATATCGTCCCTCTTTGGCTTGATTCTTCTTTATAACAGCTCGATTGTAAGGCTAAAGTGCTGGTAATGAGCTCGACTTTCCATTTGATTTCTTGACGAGCTAGATTTTCAGTTTGATCCCTCTAACAAGCCGATAATAAGCAGTGGGTTCTCTCGATCGTTTTAGACAAAATGTATAAAATATATAATATTTGAATTAACTATTAAATTAATTGAAATGTATTCACGTAAAGTGTATAAAACATATAATATTATAATAGTGGATAAGTTACTGAATTAAGATTATAATATTTGAATTAATTATTAACTTAATTTAAATGTTTTCATGTAAAATATATAAAATATATAATATTGTAACTCTCCAAAGACTCTACTTTTGAGTAAGTGATATTGACAGTTGACCTCAACATTCATCTCTCACAATCAATTTTGGTTGCAATCAATTCCCAAAACACCGGTTAACCCATCTTTTTCTATTCCACTATTAAGTTAAGTTTTTGGTATTTATACGTTGAGCCGTATAAAATTTATACTATTATATTATTACATAAATTAGAGTAAAAATATAATATTACCATCCCACCCGTCATGTTCGTCGTCTTCACCGACGAATCCCTCTCCTATCAATGCCTGTTTATTTGCCATCTCCAACAGACGCTCGCTCCTCCAGCATCGTTGACAACGATGAACGCTCGCCCATCCTCCACTGGGTCATATGGCTCGACGGTGTTGAGGTCGTTCTTTCCCGCGTCGTGGCCGCCAGCGATGTACATGTGGCCTCCACCTACGGCGGATGCGAAGATGAATCGTTTCGTCACATGACATAGCATGGTGTCGTGACATGGTCGTATACATCAATACATCCCCATACGGACCCATTGATATTAATATTATAATATTTATTATTAAAATAAATATAAAATAAAAATAATTTTTGCATGATGTAGACCAATCATGATACGACATGTGGCATGTGGACCCACTTATATTACTATTTTATTATAATAACATATGAATAATCTTATTTAGTACACTGCGCACATGAAAAAAAAAATTATGTGTGCGCAAAAGTTTTTATACGTTCATAAAAACGAATACTAAAATGTTTATGGGCTCATAAAAATATTTGCACGTAGAAAAACTAACACGCACAAAAAATGTTACTACACACGTAAACATTTTTATACAATCATAAAAATATTTGCATGTATTTTTAGAAGTGCATAAAAAAGTCTAAACGCGTAAAAACAATTTCCTATGCGTGGTGTATTAAATAATATCAATAACATATTATTGTAATAAAATATTAATATATGTGGGTCTCACATGTCACGTGTTATATCATGATTGGTCCATATCATGTAAAAAAATATATTATTTTATCATTCTTTATATATTGACATTATTAAAATAATATTAGAATAGATGTAATAAGTGTAAATGAGAGAGAAATTTAATCCCATTTTTAAGTTTAAACGCTCTTAACCCCAAAAGCTTAAACCCAACGTTTGGGGATAAGAAGGGGTTAACTCGATTCTTAACCGGCAACCAAACGCGGGCTAAGGGATTTAAGCATGGAGCGAGCTATTATCAAGCTCCAGCCGACGACATAAGCATGGCTGAACTAATATCGAGCAATTATTGAACATCAGGCTAAATTTTTTTTTATTTAAAGACACCCCCCCTCTTTCTTGTAACCTAGGCTTGGCGCTAATCTCAGATATTCACGTGTAGATAAAATAACTACTTACAAGAATCAGCAAATTCAGCCATGTTCTATGAGGTATCTTTCAGCTATCGCAGCATGAATGGCAGAACCAATGGGTAGAACGTCCTCATCAATCATGAAATAAGGTGAGTGGCCTGAGTTGATGGAACCCAATGTCTCATTCCTCACTCCTATATAGAAGAAAGCTGCCGGAACCACTTCAGAATAGAAGGAGAAGTCCTCTGCCCCCATCATTGGTGCCACAACCCTGTAGTTCTCCGGACCCAACAAGCTGACAGCAATGTTCCTCACATGCTCATTCATAAGCCCATCATTGACTGTGGGTGGGTAGAAGCTTTCCTTCTCAAAGAAATCCACTGATGCTGTGCACCTGTAAACACTGGCCTGTGCTACAATGACCTGCCCAGAAAAATTACCCACTAGTTGTTGGATAAAACATTGTGTTAAAATCACCAATTGTCCCTAAAGCACTAGATCTTAATCGCCGAGTGTCCGAAAGACTTGTTGAATTTGTAGGAAATGTTGAACTTAAATCAATTAATCAATTGTATGACATTCTAACAATATGTTTATCATTAATTGGACTTAATTACCTCCTCCATCCTCCGACGAAGCTGATAAAAGCTTGAGTTCGAGAAGGCCCTGAATGTTCCGCCAAGAACGGCGGATTCCGGTATGAGGCTCAGATCATCACCTCCGTTAAACGATGCTACTGAAACCACCTGCAGCAGATAAAGAAAATATAATGTTGTGTGACACATGAAGAAAATTTTAATTAAACTAGTTCAAAACATTCTTATTCAATTAAGCACTTGTAAACAGTCACTTCTACAGATGGATATATGTATCACCTGTGAGTCCAGAGGATCCGCTTCGCGGGAGACAATGCTCTGTAAACTTATTACAGCTGCGGAGGCAGCTAAAATAGGGTTAACCGATCGGTGAGGAGTCACGGCATCTCCATCCCTGCCCCTTATCGTCGCATTGAAGAAGCCACAGCCAGCCAGCAGAGGTCCGGTCCTTGAGCCGATAACAGAAGTAGGATGCTCGTGTGATACATGAGCAGCAAATATAGCATCGACATTGTCCAGTGCGCCATCATCTATCATCCTCTTCGCGCCTAGCCCAGATTCCTCTGCTGGCTGGAAGAGCAGTTTAACAGTACCCTGTAAGAAATTATGCTCATGTAAACTGTCATGGCCGTTTGAATTAAGAATAGAATAAGTTTGTATAGTGGATAAAGTAAAATTTAGATTAAGAATAGAATAAATTTATATAATGGATAAAATAAAAGTTATACGAGCATCAAAAGTAGTTATTTAAGATTTTAAAAAAAAATATGGCCCTCAAAGACTTAAGTACTATTCATGTTCTTGTCTGCGGAGTAGCTTTTGCTTTCCGGTATGCCAACACTGAAATTAATGGAGCAACTCACAATTTCTACACTACGGTGTTTTAAATCATGGAACATTGCAAGCCAAGTAACAATCTATGATGTAACTTCTTCTCTTCTCTATTTAATACACTTCCCCTAGAGATTAAAGGACATCAGCTTGTACAGCTGAGACTGAACCTTAGTGTCCTCTTTGACTAAGTTTTTGATCTACACTAGATACTACACCCAAAAAGCTATGAACTGGATGCCAAGTATGGAAAAGGTCGAAGTTCAAACCTTTAGATGATGCTCACGAGCCTTCAGTATCTTTGCAGCACCAATCAGCATAGCGACATGCGCATCGTGTCCGCAAGCATGCATCTTCCCGGGGACTCTACTCTTGTGTTTCCACTCAACAGCTTCCTGAAATCCATGAACCAAACCATCTAAACTTCTAAAAGCGGACTATTCGAATAATCCAAGAAACAGCCATAGATATAACGACTACTAATTTTTTTTTTAAAGAAGCTTAATTAGTCCGGTGAGAATTGACCAAATAACCATTCTAGGGGAGGAAGTCAATCATCAATAAAAATAAAAATAAAGTACAAACATGCAGATAAGGACACAAAAAAGAATGTTATTATAAGAGAGGACTTGACCAACAAAGAAAAGCAGAGCAGAAGAAATTGACGCGCGAACAGGAGGGAGGGAGTGAGTTATTAGTAGTTACCTGGATGGGAAGAGCATCCATGTCGGCGCGGAGGGCGACGACCAGAGGGGCGCCGGTGCCGATGGAGGCGACGAGGCCGGTTCCGGCCATGGGGAACCGGTAAGGCACGCCCAT
The DNA here is from genome assembly GCA_963920575.1 of Narthecium ossifragum. Taxonomy (NCBI): domain Eukaryota; kingdom Viridiplantae; phylum Streptophyta; class Magnoliopsida; order Dioscoreales; family Nartheciaceae; genus Narthecium; species Narthecium ossifragum. Next base: position 4,945,777 of record OY986971.1, on the reverse strand, counting down.
CTGGTCCAGCTGCTCCCGCACCAGCTTGCTCGTCTCCACCTCCTCGTAGGCCAGCTCCGGGTTCTCGTGTATCCTCCTCCGCAGCGCCTTCAACCATTCCACCTCCTCCGGCCGCAGCGCCAGCGACATGATCTCCTCCCGCCATCCTTCTTCATGACCATCGGATGGTGACGATGCCGGCGATGGTGGTGGTGAAGTTGTCTTCTTGCTCTTCTTCCCACCGCTGGTCCTCCCGCAGCCATTGCTACTGCGGCTGCTGTTGCCATTACCTTGCGACAGAGGAGAAGCACCGGCGTCTTTGAAGGCGCAAATGAGAAGGGCGGCATCGCCATGGAAGCGAAGAGGAGAAGATGGTTCTTGGAGCGCGTTGGCAGCAGCAGCGATGCTACACGACGATGAAGAAGAGAAGAAGAACAGCTGCAGAGAAGCTGCAAATACTACCAACAGAAGAGCAGCGTCGCCACCGCCGCCCACCGACGGTATCCCCATGGCCACCGTCTTTGCGAGTGTGGCAAACGCCGGTGCTCTCTGGAGTAACAATTAACAACGCTTAATTATAAATAGAACAGAGGCACAGCCGCACAGTACAACAGCACGGACGAAGGGGAGGCCAAAACGATCACCTGTTTGTTTATAGAGTTATACTCACCCCAATGGCCCAATTCCTCAACTTATCTAAAATATAGAAAAGTAACAAAAAGAGCATCTCCCACACGAGAGATGATGGACAGAATATATATATATATATATATATATATATATATATATATATATATATATATATATAGGATCGATGTTGCTGGAGTTGGAGGGGAGCGAAGAACAAATGTCAGCTGATATTGACCGATCATTCTGCTTTTTGTTTGACAGAGTTCAATTAGAATCGAATTTTTGCCAAAAACACCTTTAATAATTTGTTTTGGCACATCTGGACCATCAAAAAAGTTTTTATGAGTATATAAAGCACGTGACGACACGATAAACCCATGTTTGATACGGGGTTATCCCTTTTAACTCCATTCCTACCCCAAACACCAAACTCCCGTTTGATTTGGAAATCAAAGTTATTCTTGGTTAAATAGTAATAATTATTTGAAATAAGAAAAAATTAGAGAGGAGTAGTAGGTGAAATGAGAATAGCTTTTTATGAGTGTTTGAGGATAAAGTGTGAAATAAGGGAAATATTCTCCCTTTAACCCGAGATAAAAGTTATCACGGGTTAACTATTCCCGTACCAAACGGACCCCCAAAGTAATCATTATTATTTTATTTTCATTCCACCTATCATCATCATTCTAACTTTTCCTATTACCATTTTTTAACCTCATTTTTTCTAATCTTATTTTTTTTTAAACTCATTTTTTCTAACCCCATACTAAACGGCCCTGAATGTCTCATGTGAGTGCAAAACATTAAATACATGATGTGATTTACATAAAAAAATATATGAAAAAGGTTTAGGATGCAAGAAAAAAGGATTAAATCTACATTCTCAAAAACGAATTATTAGGGTTCTTTTTGACAAAAATCCCCCCACCACCTAAAATCCCCCCACCACCTAAAGAATCACGAATAAAATAATACATGATACCATAATCCAACTGTGGAGAGAGATGACCTGTAACCCTGTGGTCACCATTCCCATCTTTGGGAAGGCAAGCCGAATCAAATCAAACAACGTGGATTCGAGCAGCAATATATGAGAAGAGCACCTTGAACTCGTGGGGGAATGGCCCTTGCAAGATGTGTACTAATGATAACTGTCCAAACCAACCCCAGCCTGACAGTGGCTGATGTAGAACCTTCACGTGCAACAGTACACCACTACCATCCATTCCGGAATAAAGTTCGCCCCCTGTAGAAGGATAGGCGTGGATAGGCCTTGGCTGAAGGCTACTAGCACATGCCGTGCCCTTCAGGCTTCACAATCTGTTCGATTGCTGTCCCATTGCTAAAATGGAGGCGAGATCTGAATGCTAACAAGATGCGGACTGTTTGCGGCGCCCTTGCAGAACGACGGAGTTGCATGGCGAGCACGGCTCCGACGGTGGTGGTCCAGCGAGTGGAAGGACAGTTTGGTGTACAGAAATGATTGCCATGCGCAACTCGTGAGAGAGAGATTACCGAATAGAACAAAAATGTCCGTTTTCATAGGTAGAAAAGGACGGTCTTAACTCTCTAACATTTCTGCTGATAAAAAACTGGATAGTGAGACTCGGGATTTTCATCTTTGGCACTCGTGAGTTGCCGATCTTTTTGAAAAAATTCTAAATACATCATTTCTTTTACCTAATACACCATATTTATTAAGTATACCACGTCTAAATAGCAACGGCTATCCGCACCATATTTTTGACTCAAGTCGTCACAGTTTTGATTTACTTTTAAACTGATGTTTGATACGGCGGCATATGTTAGTATGCTAATGAAAACTAAAAACATGAATTTGAGTTTCTTTTTAATTCTTCTTTCTAATTATTAATTGTATACCATGGATGATACAAAGCATTAAAGTTTCATGACTATCAACTGTACGTAAAGCGAAAAGCATGATTGAAACCACCCATTTCGTTTACCCTTCTGCTCCATTCTTTTGCCAAATACGAGTGACAGTGGCGTACGTACGCCCTCTCCAATTCCATAGCGGCGAGAACCATCGTCGATCGCCTTTGTGTTTGCATGTCTTAATCTGAGAGGAGGGGGGGGGGGTGGATCCACGCAGTGACCACGAGGGAGGATGAGAAGTAGGTAATGGATCCACGTCGGGCTTGTTTGGATAAGCAGAATGGGGTGAATCCGCTTGAATGGGGAATGGGCGGATTCGGATCCACCCATTCCTATGTTTGGATCTCAAGTGGATCCCGAAAAATGGCGTCCGCTCGAATCGAGCGGACGCCGTTTTCGGAATCCGGATCCCACGGATTCTGGATCTTCCCATTGGCCAAACAGGCCCGTCGTGACCTTGGGGCGTTGCATGAGAGAATTCCAACGCGATATGAAACCCTAGTTCTATCTTCTCGCTGGGAACCAAAACCCTAGCAGTTGGTTTTTCCTTTTTCACGCTTGCTCTATCTTCTACCTCGTTCTACTCTCTTTACACAAGCGGAAACCCTCCTCGTGTCCGTTACGAATCGTTTAGGATGGTCCTCCTCATGGGGCTTGTACTGCATCAGAGATCCAGGCTTAAGAAAACTTGTTGCTAGGTAGGCTTTCTAATTCGCGCAAGGCCACCAAGAACAACTCGAGCTGGGCATTGCAACTTGCAGCTTCGCCTGCTCCGCGTCGACTTCACCTATATGCAGGGTTTCTATAAAGAGCGTTAACGTATTAGAAGCTAGTGCAAGCTCAGACTCACCCGGCTCTACTCTGTTTTCTCCTTTTGTTCTTTCTCTTTTAGTTTGTAACCTAGCCCTTGGGTTTATCTAATAATAATAAAAAGAAGCCAGAGCAAGCACTAAAAAGGAAACAAAAAACGATGGAAAAAGTGCTTAGGATGCTGATTTGGGTACATGAGTAAGAGAATTTACGATGTACATGCTCTTCAATCGGTAGATATCTACTGATGATCCACCTAGTCCATCGGTAGAACACTACTGATGGATTAGATCAACCAATCGGTAGATATCTACCGATTGAATGTATCAATTATCTAATCAGTAGAACACTATCGATTTGTTGTTCTAATCCATCAGTAGAACACTACAGATGGATTAGATGTGACAATCGAGATGTGTAATGTACACGACCATATCATTATCCTCCTTATTCTCTCTCACTCACTCACTCACTCACTCACTCTCACTCACTCTCACTCTCACTCTCACTCTCACTATCACAGGAAAAAGTGCTCATTCTCTCTCTCTCTCTCTCTCTATGTGGGTGCTCACCTTTGGATCCTAGGCATATAGGTTTGATAGAGCGTGAACTATGAAGTAGAGAAACCCATCAAATGGCAAGAGTGTTCACTACCCCGACTACCTCGATGGCTTCCAGCAAAGTGCCGCTTTGGAGCCCCTCGTCGATCCCGGCAGCGAGGGGCTGCTGGTTCTCCCTCCAAGGACTCTCCAGCCTCTCCGACTGAGGTTGGTTTCCTAACCTGTTTGGAAACCAGCCAGCCCTGTGGATAAGATCCTCCAAGCATCATCCACCCCTCCCAGTGACGGGGAGGAGAACAGCGAAGCCACTCGAGCCACTGCTACCCAACCTGCAGCAAGGAGAACGACGAGGCCACTCAACCCGCAGCCACCAACCAGCATCCATCCAAGCCGCAGCCATCCAACCCCTTCTTCAAGCTACTCGGGGCATGCTCCGCACTGTCACACCCCGACCCAGAAAACTCATCCGAGCCGAGGCGTGAGGGGAAACCTACACTATTCATCTCCAATTGGCGCGATACAAAGCGGAAAAGACAGATAAACTTAAACAATTTAAATTCTAGAGGTGAAACAATAATTCAATTCATATATACATCAAGTTGTACAGTTTAAACATCTGATAACAATTCCTATCAAACTCCTCAAGGGGGAAGATCTTATACAATAATCCAAAAGCCCTCGAAAGATGTTTACAATTTACCAACTGCCAAAGTACAACAATCGTCCTCCAGTAACCTCAAGCACCTCTGGATGTAGTCGCACCACCAAAAGCTGATCCCGTCGGCTCTACTGCTGAAGAACTGGCGCCTGCACCTGCAAACGCAGCCCAGGTAGGAGTGAGCGATAAGCTCAGTAGAGTTCTACTCTACGACACACTGAAGGGAGAAAAACAACAACAGTGTTGTCTGCCCGCTCAAGTCTAACGGATGCCACGGGTCCCATAACCCTATCGATATCCCAAGGGCTCCTGTCATGAAACCTCTCTCCTGAACATGTTATCAGGAGGCCAAGGAACAGTAACATGCAGGATCACCCTTACCCAAGCAGGAATACAATGCCTTGGGGAACCACGTCGGGAACGCATCGAAAACCATCCTTAGTACTTAGCCTTGGGAAGACAACACGACCTCTAAACCTCAAACACTGATCAGAGTCAACTATCACAAATCCTCAATAACATGAGATTCTGATTAAACAATCACACCCTAATCCTGACTACCCAGCCACGGTCCTAAGGCTAGATCCAAGCTACCCGAGAGCCTCGGATCGGCGATCAACCCATCGCCCGCCTAACCTCAAATGCCTCTAATGCAATCAAGATGCATGCAGTGCTCAGGCAAAGATAACAAGGTATAAGCATGCAACAAGATGTCATTAATCATACAGGGCTAGGCATAGCTTACAGCTAGCCAATGGGTAAGCATAGCAAAGGCCTCGAATACAAATAAATTATGCTAACTAACAAAGATCCGAGCAAAGCATTAAACACAGATATACAATAGTCTTCAGTGCTCTCTTGCATCTGACAGACTAAGGTTCCACAGTTACCCCGCAGGTAACTGGCCAACATTTATACAATAGCCCTCGACACATGCCGGCATCAGGCTAAGCTTCCACAATTCCTCATTAGCTAGCATTTATAGCTAGTTAATGGTTAGGCAATCAAATAAGCATTTAACTACAACCCAATCACGTATTAAATGCAATCAAAACCATAGATTTGCCCAAAACGAAAATTACTCGAATCGATCCTCAAACTCGATAGAAAACCTTTGAAAACTCTACAAAATCCACTTGTAAACTTCCCAACATGTTTAAAGATCAATCACAATTAAAAACCATTCAAGAAAGGCCAGAAAAACATGTTCAAGGGCCCACGGTCGATGTGACGGTCGATCCGATGGTCGACCGTGAGGCCACGATCGATGTCACGGTTGACCGTGAGACCAAAACGAGAAAAACCACATTGGTGACGGTCGATCGGTACATCGACCGTGGAAAGCCCAAAACGAGACAGAGCCTCAGAAACGATGTGACGGTTGATTCGACGGTCGACCGTGAGGCGGGGTGAAAAACAGAAAGGGGGGAAGCCCCACAGTCGATCGGTGCATCGATCGTGGGAGGCCAAAAACCCGACAGAGCCTGACGGACGATGATGGGACGTGAAAAGTATCGCGACTTAACGCGCCCGATCAAAATTAGAAATTTATAATCAAACTCCTAACTAACTACCTTTGGGGGTAGCTAGCGGTGAGTTCGAGTCGAATCCACAGGGAATGCGTAAGGAAACAATTAAATTACCAAGCTCAATCTAAGTGTTCCTATAAGGATAAAAAAAAGAAATGGTTTTTGGGTTTTATGATAAGAAAACTAAGAAAGCATGTAAATGATTCAATGGATAGAGAGAGGTCCTAGGGAATCCCAATCCGGATTAGGCTCAATCATAGCTTTCTAATGAATCAAGATGTGCAATCCTATCGAGACACTACAATATCGACTACCTTGTGGCTAACAAAGGTCGTCGCTAACGAATAACCGGATAATGACTATCCGTCGCACTAGGTGTATGCTAGAAAGTCGACGATCGAGAAATTAGCTTCAATCATCGCCAACGAGAGGTCGGGTTAGGATCATCTCGTCGCAAGGAATCGGGTTGTATGAAATATGGTAATGGATCGAGGTGGTTCTAGCATCTCGAATCCAAAACACTACAAAAAATAGGATAGATGCTAAGTTAGATGTGGATTGGAGTGGTTCTAGCACAACCAAGTCCCTAACCTATAGCCAAGACTCCCTTCAACACAAGTGGCCATGGTTTTAGCACAACCTACTCATTGGGGAATATCAACAAACACCTATTGGGCACAAGTTTCTAGTTTATGCATACCAAAGAATTCATCCATCCAACATTAGAATCCAACTACAAAGATATAGAAATGAAGAATAAATCCATACAATCTTGTCTCATAAGGATTACAACATCCAAATCCAAAGAAAACTACAAATAAAACCTAAAACATCATGGTATTTCACTAGGTAAATAGATTAGCTATTCATCTTCGATGGAGAAGCAATGGAGAAGAGATGGATCCTCCTCTTCTTCATCAATCTCCTCCCTCTTGGATGAGAGCTCCCTTCCTTGCCCAAGGGGGTTGCCCCTTTCCTTAGCCTCTTCTTGTCCAAAAGAATCCCCTCAAAATCCCCCAAAAGGGGTCTATTTATAGCCTCCAAGCATCCCCCACTCGGATTAGATCTGGACCATTGATTTTGCTCGGCTGGCACAAAAGGATCGATCGATCCTTATAGGGTAAAGGATCGATCCTCCTCTTCCGTGTGATTGCTGGTCCCGTGGAGGATCGATCCTCCTATATGAAAGGATCGATCTTTGCTCTTGAGTTCTGGCTGCGCCCCGACGAGGATCGATCCTCTAGTAGATGGAGATCGATCCTAGAGAATGTTGCGTTCTGTCTCTGAAAAATGTGCAAAAGGAATCGATCTTTTATACACAGAGGATCGATCTTCTTTTCTGCATATTATCTCTTTTGTCATTCAGCACTGCGCATTGGTACGAAATATGCCATAACTTCATCTAGGAAACTCGGAATCATGAACCGTAAAATTCTTCAGAAACTAGACTTCCAGAGCTTTCCAATGATATATGACACATTATTTGATTCTTCCTGAGAAGGTACAGTTTAATCTTTGAAGTTGACCCATGTACCTAAATGTACTCGAATAGGCTCGTTTACGCTCCAAAGTTGATCTAACTTCTGTTGAAGGCTCTTGTACCTGAAATACCATGAAGATTATTAGAAATACCTTGCTCGAAGACTAATAAAGGTAAATTAAGGGGTTAACTTGTGTACTTTTCACGTCTCATCAGACGATGCGACGGTCGATCCGACGGTCGACCGTCAGGCCCCGATAGAGCGTATCAACGCTTGACGGTCAATCCACCGATCGACCGTCGGGCCTTAGGCACAGTTCATCAGAACAGTGCCGGAAATCCAATTTCTTGGATTTCAAGGATCAATTTAAGTTGGAAGTTGATGAAATTTTGCAAGCATGCATAAAGGATGATGGGGAAGCCAATGGTGCTAAGAAATCACATTTTCGACGGTTAAATCTCCAATTTAGGTCAAAATGGCCGAAAACCGATAAACGACGACAATACAAGATTCGGCCGATAAAATACGAAAATCGCGAGGTAGAATTACTTGAAATCATCCACAACATATATCCAACAAGTTACACAACATTCTAATAAGTACTCCTACAGCGAAAATACAATAAGCCTATCCTAGGAGAACCCGGTCACAAGATCGAGGTAGAAACACCTACTTGATGAGATAGGGCAGCTCCTCCACGCATCCCCCAACTCCAATCGCCGGAATCCGCTCCTCGAAAGCCGCGCTCCGAAGCCCTAGCACCACCGGCTGGAGAGAGAGAGAAAGAGAACGGCAGGAGAAGAAGAAGGAAAGAAAGAGAGAGAAGAGAAAGGGTTTAAATAGAAAGCCGAAATCGATCACAGTCGTCCGATTCGATCTCTCCCGATCGAGCTCCGATCTTCCGATCGAAAGCACCCTTAGGGTTCTAATCAAACACTTACATCAATTCAAGGCCGTGTGTGTAACACGGGTGTGAAACTGACCACCAGGGAGCATATTTACCAAAATGCCACTGGAGTCAAAAACAGGGATGCGATCAACCGATCACATCCCAAGGCCAACCGGGCCAAACCAGAAACCCAGACCCTCGACCTAACGCGGTCGGACCGGGTTGGAGGTACGGGTCCTCACACGCACCCTCGCTGAGGGGGGCGTGCTCCACGCCCTTTGATCGCAGCGTTCGTATCATGATGACCGCAATGTTTGCCCTAGTCGTCTGCACTTTCAACCATGTGTGGGGCATATTTTTGTTGAAGATCACCAACCCATTCTCCTGGACTGAAGCGTTCACGACTTACGCGGGTACTTGGAAGGTTGCCGATGATATGTGGAGGATGTTGGTCCCTCATGATAAGAAGTAGTGCATGAAGATGGATTGCCATCATCTTCTGCTCTATATCTTGGAGCAAAAGAAGAAGAAGCATGCTCCATAAGGATCAAATCTGTAAGCTTACAAAATGCCTCCAATCCAGCGGGCATGCTCCGTAAGGATCGAATCTGCAAGCTTACAAAATACCTCCAATGCAGCGAAGTGAGATGCAAAGACAGGTTGAGGAGTTAATAGAAAAAAGCTTGGTGCATGAGAGCAAAAGTCACTGTGTTGTTCCAGCCTTAATTACACCTAAAAAGGATGGCTCATGGAGGATGTGAGTGGATAATTAGGCTATTAATAAAATACATATTTCTGATTTCGTGGTTGGAAGATATGCTTGATAAGCTAGTTGGATCAAATGTGTTTTCCAAGATAGACTGGAGAAGTGGGTACCATCAAATCCGAATGAGAAGTGAAGATGAATGGGAGACAACATTCAAGACACCATATGCATTGTATGAATGGCTAGTCATGCCATTTGGGCGATCTAATGCACCAAGCACTTTTATGATGGTTATGACCGAGGTATTCAAACCCGTTTCTTGGCTATTTTGTAGTTGTCTATTTTGATGATATATTGATACACAGTCAAACTAGAGAAGATCATTTAAGCTATTTGCAACAAGTTTTTGAAGTCCTTCACAAGGAAAAGCTCTATGTGAATTTGAAGAAGTGTTTTTTTTTATGCCACGAGGTGGTGTTTCTTGGTTTTGCTATATCAGCGGATGGATTACAACAAGGTAAAAGCTATCAAAGAGTGGCATATACCACAATCCATTGGGGATGTTTGTAGTTTTCATGGCTTAGCCTCATTTTATAGGAGGTTTATCAAGAATTTCAGCTCCAAGATGAGTCCTATCATTGAATGTTTGAGAAAGACAGATTTCAAGTGGTCTAATGCAGCACAAAAAGCTTTTGAACATATCAAGCAATTAATGACCGAAGCTCCAATACTTGCACTTCTCGATTTTGAGAAGCTATTTGTTGTAGAGTGTGATGCTTCACATGTGGGAATATGTGTTGTATTCTCAGAAGGAAGACCAGTGGAGTCCTTTAGTGAGAAGCTAATTGACACCAAGCGACGGTATTCAACATATGATATGGAGTTTTATTATTTGGTGAGAACAATTCATCATTGGCAGCACTACTTGGCGTATCAAGAGTTTGCGGTCACTATGATCATCAAGCATTAAGGTACTTGGATTTCGTTCAGGCAAGAATGATCCAAGAAATTTGAAGCAGACCACGGAATGACATTTTTCAAACGCCTAACCTTGGGTGGGGCGTATAAGAGACATGGGTTGCGAATCCGTAAAAGGGTGCTGGCGAAGACTACTGGGGTGTGTCAGGACATGGATTTCGTTCGAAAGGAGTTGGTTGTGGAAGAGATTGAACCTTTGGCGAAAGATGTGCAAGGAAAAGGGGTTGAAGCTGGGAAGTCTAGCGTAGTTTGTAGAGGCCGGTCTTGGTCTGATGTTGTTCGTGGTGATCAAACGGGAAGGGGTGGAGGTAATATGGCTGTGAATGGAGAATCTGGGAAGCTTGCTATGCTTCCTGGGGCTGTCAAGACTGTGGAGTTAGACCCTGTTGTCGTGGAAAGGAACAGGGGTGTTTGGAGACCCTGCTGTCTCTTTGGGAAGCTGATGGGGGGGATCTATGGGAGTCTTTCAGCTTCGTCAGCGGCTGCCTTGGCTTTGGAAGACGAAGGAGAGATTTGTTGTGGTGGATTTGGAGGAAGACATCTTTGCCTTCAAATTTGCCTCCGAGGCCGACATGCTGTTGGTTCTCAGAGGAGGTCCTTGGAGAGTGAATGGACTCATGTTGTCTTTGATTCAGTGGAAGGATGATTTTAAGGCATATGCTGAGGAATTTTGTCGAATACCCGTGTGGTTGTTGTTCCCTGGGATGTCTTTGGAATACTACCCTAGTATAACTGACATTGCAAGCAGCTTTGGCATACCATTAATGGTAGACCAGGCAACTGCAAAGGCTGAGAGGGGTAAGTTTGCCCGGGTGTGTGTGGAGATGGACCTACGGGAGGAGTTATGCCATGGTATAGTTATTGGGGTAGGAGAAAAGAAATGCTACCAACCAATCATTTATGAAGGTATAGATAGATGCAAAACTTGTGGTAGGGGATCAATGCAAGGTGTGGCGTGCTGTCTTCTTCACTCTCTACAAAAACAGGAACCGGATAAGAATGGGGAGATGGGTGATCAAGGAGGTGCAGGGTGTGTACCTGTTGATGAGCCAAGGCCGATAGCTCCGAGGGAGGAGAGGCCTTCGTTCAAATTGCTTAGCTCGAGCTCTGACTCTGGAGGAGGGGGCGAGGGCGTCGGACCTTCCAGATCTGCAAGTGATGGAGGACCGCCAGGGTTTGTGAAGAAGAATGATGGTTGGGCGCTGGTGGCTCGTCGGGGCCGGGGTAGAGGAAAGGAGATAAAACATGTCCCCAAAGAAGGTAGAGAGTGGCTATGCTCAACGGCGGAGACTGCTCAACGGCGGCCGGAGAAGGGGGACGAAGGCGCAGGGGAGAGGAGACTCCAGATCTTGACACGTGGAGTACCATCTGGGGAATCGTGCGCGAGTTTAAAGCCTGTACCTGCTGTTGCTCAGTTTGCTATGCTTTCCTGCCAGGGGTCAGCCTACGAGGGGATTAGTAGGCTGGCGGAAGTGATGGCAACAGAGGAAGGAGGTGCGGGGAGTACCGCTGGAGGAAATCTCGAGGTAGAACATAGAGCTTTGGTGACACAGGAGGTGGAAGATAAGGGTTCAGAGCGGAAGCATCTAGAAGATGGACACGTGTCAACGCCTGTGGTGTTGGGCCGGAATGTTTTAACTGACAGTGGGTTTGTTTTGGGTCAACTGGGTGTTATGGGCCAAGATACTTTACCAGGGCATGGTGCTTTGTTCTTTGGAGATGGGCTTCCACCTGTGGCTTTAATCTCAGGCCCAAATACTAAGGAGAATGTAGGGGATGATAATTTAAAGCTTTTGGATGATCAACTATTCTCGAGCTGCATCGACGGGGTGTGGAGAAGCTGCGAAGTTCTTTCCTCTCTTCTCGGACGATGCTAGGTGATGAGGCAGATCAGGGGCCGTCCTGTATCCGGGAGACGGAGGAAACTCCAGTTTTTATGGCTGGTGATTCGAGGGATGTGGAGGGTGCGGGGGGAGGGGAGTCTCATACATCTAGTTTGGTTTGATCATGTCAAAATTAATTTGTTGGAATGTGAGGGGAGTTGGACTGCAGCGGGTGGTGGAGTGCTGTAGGTTTCTTTTGGGATTATTTTGTTTGGACTTCATCTTCTTGCTTGATGTCCTGCTGTGGAATGATAGTGAGTTGGAGGTTGTACGTAGAGATTTGGGTAGAGGCTGGGATGTTTTTTTGACTCCGGCTCAAGGAAGGAGGGGGGGGGAATTCTGCTGGCTTGGAGGAAATCTGTGGGCTATGTAACTTTTGATACTTACTGTAGACAAGCTGCTCATGGGGTAATTACTTCGGCAACTCGAGGGCAGTGGGTGGTGTCTGTCGTCTATGCTTCGACTGATTATGTGGTTAGAAAGGAGCTGTGGGAGGGACTCTCGAAGGTAAACAGTGTCGGCTGGCCACACCTGATAATTGGTGATCTTAATGTTATCTCTTCGCCGGCTGAGAAGAAGGGGGGGCGACCGTTCCTTTTTGACGCTGAAGTGCAGGACTTCTGTAGCTTTCTGGCGCAGCAAAAGCTCGTGGATCTTGGGTTCGTGGGGCCGACGTTCACCTGGACTAATGGCCAGTCAAGGGGAGGGAAAATTATGGAGAGGATCGATCGTGCACTTTGTAATTCTCAATGGAAGGAAAGGTTCAATGCTGGTCCAGTCATGCACCTACACCGGGCGCACTCTGATCACCGCCCATTGCTTCTCTCGCTGGACCCAACACCAGTCACGACCGGTCCATCCTTGTTTCGGCTGCAACATTACTGGGCTAAGGAACATGCATTCCGTTTGTTAGTTCAGCGAACTTGGAGCGTGCCAATGAGAGGATCGGGACAATTTGTGTTGGAGACTAGATCTATGAAGGTGAAGGAAGCAGTAAAGGAGTGGAACCGATCAAGTAGAGCTGACCTGGTTGGTACCGCACATAGACTACGGGGATGCTTGGAACTACTATATCGGAAAGAGGAGGAAGGCTCGATCACTCCGCAGGAAGAAGTTGACATGCGATGTATGGAGTATCAACATGCAGAGGTGATTTCAAGACAGCAATGTGCAGAGAGACAAAGGTCTAGGGAGGATTGGGTCAAGGATGGCGATGACAACACCAGTTTCTTTCACACTTCATTGGCCAGCAATGGGCATAGATCAAAGATGGGAGCTTTGAAGAGGGATGATGGTTCAAGGGCTGAGACAACGGTGGAAATAGTTGAGGAGGTTACCAGTTATTTTTCATCTTTGTGGTCCGACGGGGAGGTGTTTGATGAAGGAGGGATGCCGGACCTTCCTCAACTTGATATTACACTCCGGGAGCTCTTGTTGGCAGATGTATCGCAGGAGGAGATTAGGTCCACGGTGTTTGGATTTAAAAAGAACCGATGCTCGGGACCTGACGGATTCCCTGCAGAATTCTACCAAGACAATTGGAGGGTGGTGGGGGGTGACCTTGTAAGAGCAGTGAAAGGATTCTTCAGGAACGGTACTATGCCTTCAAAGTGGAACCAGTCTTTCATTTCTTTCATTCCCAAAGGATCATTTCCCAAGAGACTGAAAGACTATAGGCCTATTAGTCTTTGTAACACAACATATAAGATAATTTCTTCGATTATGGCTGCTAGGCTAAAGGGTGTGTTGGGGGGTCTCATTAGTGCTGAACAAGTTGCATTCATTGAAGGGCGGCGAATTCACGACAGTGTAGGAGCAGCTTGTGAGGTGTTGCATTCCATGAAAATGGCGACAAAGAAAAGGGCACTGATGGTTCTAAAGATTGATTTACAGTCGGCCTATGACAGAGTCAGATGGCCAATGGTTAGATCAGTATTTTTGAGAATGGGGTTTCCAGCTAGATGAGTGGCTTGGATTATGGAATGTATAACATCACCGACTTTCTCTTTCATCATCAATGGAAAGGTCTTTGGTAGATTAAATGCACAGAGGGGATTGAGGCAAGGTGACCCTCTCTCACCTTATATTTTTGTCTTGGTGCAAGAGGTTCTCACGAGACTTTTAGATGCGCCGTTGGAGGGTTTGGAGGGGTTGAGATTCCGCAGATCAGAGCACCGTCTTTCTCATTTACTATACGCAGATGACTGCCTTATTGTTACAACGGCAAAGTGTTGGGAAGCTCGTAGACTCCGGCAGATTTTGTTGAGATATGGGGTTCTCTCAGGGATGAAGATTAATGAGACCAAGTCTACAGTCAAGCTCTCCCCTATTTTGGATGTAGAAAGAAAGCAGCGGATCCTGGGTATTCTCAGAGTGCCTCTAGCTGAGGAGGGATGGTGTTACTTGGGTGTACCAATCACTGCATCGAGGCCAACCTCAGGTCAGTTTTCTTATCTGCTTGATAGGATCCTTTTCCGGGTGAATGGTTGGGGTACGAGGTCTATTTATGCTGCTGGCAGGCTGGTACTAGCAAGGTCAGTGCTACAACCAATAGCACTTCATTGCATGTCTGCTGTGAATGTCCCAACAAGTGTATTGTTGAGCCTAGAGGCTATAACGAGGTGCTTCTTATGGGAAGGTAAAGTTCGAAGCTTCTCTCGAGTGTGTTGGGATGTTGTTTTGTCCCCAGTTTAGGCGGGAGGGCTGGGTTTGAGGAACCTGGGATCTTGGCAGCGGGCTCTCAATCTTAAGCGGGCTGCGAATTTACTTGAGGAAACTCCATCCGTATGGGCTGAATTGGTGAGAGCAAAATACAATTTCAGGGGAGCATTACCTCATAGGTACGGCAATGGATCTTCTTGTCATTGGAAGGTTATTTGCAGAGCGTCGATGGAGTTGCGGGGAGGGATGGAGGTCCAGCTGGCTAGAGAAGGCAAGGCAAGTTTTCTTTTTGATCGTTGGGGAGGTGGGGAAGCTTTGGCGAGGCTACCATGCCCAGTCTTGGTAGACAAAGATGTAGAGAGTCTTCTAGTAAGTGATTTGATGCTTGATGGGGTGTGGAATGAAGAGAGGATACGTTTGTTGTTCAACCGAGACATGGCGGATCGGGGGCTAGCATGTCCGATTGCGGAGGCAGGGGAGGAACGGTGGATATGGTTGCACTCCACGTCGGGGAAGATCTCTTCCAAGTCAGCGTATAATTTTCTCATGGAGCCATCTTTTCAATCTTTTGCGAATGGTTCCTTGCTCCCTAGGGAGGTTTGGTTGAATCTTTGGCGCGCTCCAACATGGCCAAAGGTTAGGATCTTTTTGTGGAAATTGTTGCATGGTAGGATTGCAATGTTGGATGCTTTATGGCAAATTTTCAGGGTTTCTAGCCGGGTATGTCCAAGGTGTGAGATGGAGAATGAAACTTTAATGCACATTTTTTTTGGGTGTCCTTTTGCTGTGTCCATCTGGGGAACAGCTCTTCCCGACGTCAGCGTGTTTGATTGGGATCGGTTGGTGGGGATTTTGTCGGTATCATCATCAACGAATGGTACAATTTGGAGAAGGAAGTCGGTTGTGTGCTTTGCTTTGTGGTTCATTTGGATTGCAAGGAACGAGCTCATATTTAATGATGTCAAGCTTCGGGTGAATGTTGTGTTGACAAGAATTCAAAGAGCAGTAGAGGAGTTCTGGAGGATCTCGTCCCCTACATATGGTATTGCTAGAGCTTCTAGACCGACGGGTTTCCATCTTGTTTCAACTGATGCGGCGTTCGGGGTTACAGGGGCGGGGGTTGGGATGATACTATGTAGGGAGGATGGCCGGCCTATGATGGCGATCTCGGAGCTGGTAAATGCCGACTCCGTCGAGATGGCGGAGCTATTGGCAATACGACGGGCGCTTCATGTGGCAAAGGATTTTGGTGTACAAAATGTTTTGGTGGAGTCCGACTCCAAGTTTTTGATCGGATGTCTGAATGGGTCTTTGTTTTGGCCTCTGTCGTTAACAGAGTTGCTACGGGATACTTGTAGATTGGGGGCTTTTTTTGAGGGGGCAGCTTTTTGTTTGGTTCCGAGAAGATCCAATGAACAAGCGGATCTCCTAGCCAAATTAGGGAGGGACCGGCATTGGACTCGGATGTGGGTATGTGATTCGGAGGGGACGTGGCCTAGTGGCTGTCCTATTACTGTGTAACTCCTTCTTTCTCTTTACTAGCTGAAAAGCTGAATTAATCAAAAAAAAAAAAATCAAGCATTAAGGTACTTGCATTCTCAGAAGAAGCTGAATTCTGGTCATGTAAGCTGGAGTTCATTCCTTCGAGAATTCAACTTTTCAATTAAGTACACGACTGGTGAATCTAACAAAGTTGCTAACGCTTTGAGTAGAAGAACTTTATTGCTGATAGTGATGGTGTGAGGACCCGTACTTCAAACGTGATCCGACAGTGCTAGGTCGAGAGCTTGGCTTAGTTGGTTTGGCTCGGTTGGCCTTATTGAACGATTGCGTCAATTATTGCAACTCCAATGGTATTTGGTAAATTTCCCTTACGAAATTTGATTTCACACGCGTTAGAACACACTCGGCATTGAGAGTGGTGCATGTGTTTGTTAGACCTCGATTTGGGTCTTTAATGTCATCATTATGACATTAATTATCCCTATAAATCTCTAAAGCTTTAAATGTGTGTCATTTGACACAATAACCCCTAAAGCCTTAGATGGGTGCCACTTGGCACCATCTATTATATATAGAGGAGTTTTTAGATCTAAACATTATTTCTCCTTCAGGTTTTCTTTGGAGGCTTAGAGGAGAGAGAGGGGCCGGCTGATAGAGAGAGGGTTATTGAGAGCTCAAAGGGGTGATTCCGGCAGATTGGAGGCGGCCAAAGCTTGGAGGGAGATAGATCTATGGCATCCTAAATTTAGGAAGCAAGATTAGCTTGGTTAAGGTAGGGTTTCTACGTCTAAACTTAAGTGTAAGCCATAATACTTTGGATTAGGCTTGTTTTGTTGGTTTCTCACCACTAATATGCTTATTTATATTTAGATTTGCTATAGTCCAAGTTTCATCGCGTTCCGACATTGTTTGATAGAGATGTGATCGGTTCTTCATCGAGGTTTTCCAGATCACCCAACTTGGGATCAATCCCAGCTGGATTAGGATCGATCCCAAACTCAAAAGGTAGAAGACTGGCTCTGTCAGACCAGTTGGGATCCATCCGAACTAGCAGAGCAGGTTTAGCTGGTTTTTGAAACTTCTTTCGATTCGATTTTTGAGTATGATTCCAGTATTGATAAATTGGGTTAGCATGCTAGTTTTTCATGAAATTTAGGGTATTTATGGGAGATTTATGGAATGTTTAGTTAATTGTTAAATGCTAAATTTCATGCAAGTTGGGGTTTTTATGCATGCTATGTGTGTGTGTAGGGATGGCAACGGGGTGGGGCGGGGTCCCCCTTTCCCCCGACCCCGACCATGCAACCTAACCTAGGACCCCGACCCCGCCCCGCCCCGCCCCAATAGTTACTGCACCCTGACCCCGACCCCGCCCCGCACACCTGAACCCCGCCCCCATTCCGTTCCAAAAAATTTTTGACACATTGAATACATTATATCTAATAACACACTAAAGACGTATCATTTTAAAAAGTAATCCAAACAAAACTTGTCTCTATGAAATGAACCAAACATGAATTGTATGAATACCAATTCAAAAATATTGTTCAAACATGATTAGATTAAGACTTTTTAGGAAAACGAATTATAGTGGGATAATATATCACTATATTAATTATTATAAATATCCAATCAGGACGGGGCGGGACGGGGGTATCCTCCCCCGAGCCTGCCCCGACCCCGATCGGGGTTTTACACACTTCCCCAAACCCGATTTGGAACCCGTTTAGGGTCCCCCGAACCCACCCCATTAGGGACGGGGTGGGGCGGGACCCCGTCGGGCGGGGCAAATTGCCATCCCTGTGTGTGTGTGTGTGTGTGTGTGTACTAGACCCTATTAGCCGAGCCTTACGTAGGCTTGTGGGTGAACCGGGAGAGTTATGCTCCCCCTAGGGGAATGTTTAGTATAATGACCGATAGTGTGCCTAAATTGCGTGGATTGAACGTTTAGTTTGTCCAATTGAATGCATAACTTGGATGTTTAGCCTTATAGAGGCATGTTTGGTTATTGACATGTTTGGTTGATAGTATGGATGGTTTGGATTTCTCGCTTGTTGGTATGCCTTAGTATGTTGGAATGCTAGAAATGCTAAGAAGAGCCATTGGAGGGCGTGGATGGCTGTTATACCATATTTATGTTTATGTGGAATGGTTTGAACATACGCTCATGAGGAGTGGATGGTTATATATGAGCTTGGCTTTGCGTAACTTAGATGCTAGTGAACCCGTGATGGCTTGGTAATATTTGTTATGATATGCTCTGCCTTATTAGCCTCTTTTATACTTTATGTAATGCTTAGTCCTTTACTATGCTTTATTATTAGCTCTCTGTTGGCATGTTGCATGTTATACTTGACTTGTATGATGAAGTGACATATAGAGACATCTAAACTAGTTGATTGTGTTCACTCATGCATAATTGGTTACATTAGAAGCAATAGGGTTAGGATGTTGGCGATGGGAGTATCACTGATCCAGGGTCTCGAGTAGCCCAGATTAACCCTATGACCGTGGCTTAGTTAGTTGAGGTATATGACGTGATTGTTGTCATTAAATCGATAGTACTATCCTTAGGGAATGTTTGCTATCATTTGAGGTTGTTGTATAGTCGTGATTCGGGTCCTCCCAAAAGGAATATCCGATCCACCATCACGTGAGGGTGTTAGATTGATGCCACTTGTCACCAATCAACACTCTATCTTTACATATATACATGTGTATTATTATACATACATACATACATACATATTAACAATATATCATGTATATATTAAACACACAAATATACACATACATGTATGTAGATATCTATATATGTATGTATTTACGTATATATGACATGTATGTATGTATACACACATACATATATGACATATATATATTATATTTATTCACGCATATATAGATACATGCATATATAAAAATAGATATAACACATGAGTAGTATGTCCACCTTTTGGGTGGACCCGGATCATTATTCATATACATACTACTCATGTATTATATCTATTTTTATATATCTATATATGTGTGAATAAATATAATATATATGTAATATATGTAGGTGTGTATACATACATACATACCATATATACGTAAATACATATATATATAGATATCTACATACATGTATGTGTATATTTGTGTGTAATATATACATTATATATTGTTAATATGTATGTGTATATATATATAACAATATATAATGTATATATTACACACAAATATATATATATATGTGTGTGTGTGTAAAAATAGTGTGTATTGATTGGTGACAAGTGGCACCAATCTAAACATCCCCACGTAATAGTGGATCGGGTCCCCTTAAAAGGAGACCCAAATCAACCCAAATCACTACTCTATGTATATACGTAATGCATGCACATGCATATATGGATGTCATGGCCATGTGGGTGGATTGGGTCCTCCACCTTTTAGGAGGACCCAGATCATTATTCATTAAGTCATCATTATTCTTAATCAAATCTCTCTAATCATAGCAGTATACTTGTATAGTAATAGCCCAGATTGCTTACTGTATATTGCTGAAGCATATATGGACTGTATAACTAGGAATCATTAAGAATACCAAGATTGTTTCTCTCCATGTATAGCTAGTTAGCATGTATAGGTCTCTAAGATCTCTATTAACAGAAATGATTTGTGCACATACCCACGTGACATATGCATTTCATATGTATATGAATCGGTAGTTGTGCTACCGATTCATATACATGTCTATCGGTAGTAGGCTACCGATAGGTATGTATTGATAGTGGGATACCGATAGACATGTACATTCGTTGCCGATTCATATACATGCTTATCGGTAGTGGGCTACCGATAGGTTGTACACCGATAGGCACAGCTACCGATTCAATAATGTGAAGTGCACATGCCACGTGACGTGTGCACCAATCAGCGCTCCTCTATTAATGAAAGGGCAGCTCACAAACTGAGGGGATCCTGCAACATTTCTGACATACAACACATTCCTCGCCTCCCGTCCTCGGATCGAAGTGATTGCAAAGATTAAGCAGCACTTGGTGGCAATTTAAATCTCAGCTAATTTTCACATTGAAGCAAACGATATATGCCGGAAATTGTTAGAAGCAGCCAAGATAACCTGCATTCAGTTTCTGGGATTGATATTGCAGGAACAAAATATCTATATGACTTCCTTCTCCAGTCTCAAAACAGCCATGAAAGCTTCTTGGGGAACTTCCACCTTGCCAATTGCTTTCATCCTTTTCTTTCCTTCAGCCTGCACGTAGATCAACTAAATGTAAGTTGCTGACTTTATATCAGACCGTGGACTCAGATCACAAACGAGGAATTGCCATTTGTAGTATAAAATATACTTGTAAATGAGATATCCTAGTGATCGTAAGATCATGTATTTCTGGTTAGAGATTAGCCACATAACTGTGCATAAAAAAAAGTATGTGCATTCCTAATCAAAACATGGAATTGCACCATCCTTTTTTCCATGACCAAAATCTGTTTAGGTGAGCGCATTCAATACACATGCACAGATTTGTTTGGAAGTGGTATTATTTTTCTGTTAAAAGCAAATTGACAATATTTTCATTTTAACTATCAGACAGGGTCTAGCAGCTTGTGAACTTGTTCAAGTCTTGAGCTAGCTAATAATTTCTGTGATACCCACCGGCCACATTCAGTACAGGATGGAATAATTCAAAATTTTCATCCGATCTTCTTGACTTGGTGATATTTTACCAAATTATACTTTTCAGAATTTTCGGTTGGTAAGCCCGTTAAAACCAGTAATGGGATCCAACGTCAACTTTCATTTTGAAGTAATAGCCTTCGGTATGGCTAGAAAACATGAAATGCAAATAATAGCAAACTGGGTAAGAATGTTGTAGAGGATCAAAAGTCAAAACTAATTTCTCCTTATCTAGTACGTACAATAAATAGTACCATTTGGAATGCAACTTGGTAGCTTTGATCAAGGATTTCTAATAGAGCTGGGAATGAGGGCCGGCCTCTGATAATAAATAGTTCTAATGTTACAGAAAAACTGATTAATTTTATACAAGTCATTTGCAGGGGAACCTTGCTTGCTCAGTTAATTCAACGTCCTGCGATTTGTACTTGAATACCATTTCCATCCATTTGCTCAGTTAATATAATAGCCTTTTTCATTGCCTTTCGGAAGAAAACTATTTTTATATTATAAAGTTAACATATTCAGCAAGAATATTAGGCTGTCCATGTATTATCCAAGTCTAGTAATAGCACTGCTGTATCTCTGATTCACAAAATAAAAATCTTTATGTCCATTTGTCTGGAATTCTTTGATTCCACGGGTTCAACCTTCTATTAAACTTTTTTTGGAATCCAATATAGATAATGACAAAATGGGTAGATATGAACATTCCTGTTATTGTGCTAAATATTAGATGTTCAAAATTAAGTAGGAGAGACAATGTTACCTGCTTCTTTAGCAATTTCTTCTTCCTACTAATATCACCTCCTGCAAGAATAGAAACCTCTTTCATGTGCATAGCAGACGCCCTTTGCAATAAGCTTTTAAATTAATGAATGAGAAGTGAGAGCATATGCATTAGTGCATTTTGGCATTTACCATTCGACAATAATTGCCAAAAAAAGACATTAATTTTCATGATTTATGATTCTTACCATAACATTTTGATAGAACATCCTTTCTTATAGCTGATAAGGATTCACTGGCAATCACCTTTGCACCAATACATGCCTGTCAACGCATGATTGTGCATTAGCAAATTTTGACAGACCACAAGTAATGAAACTCAATAAAAATCTCCGAAAGGAATAAAGGATAGTTAGCTATTTGACCTATAAGCTTGGATTTCAGCTAGAAAATCATTGCAGATTAAAAATCTAGTCTTCTCCATAATGGTTAAAAGGAAGTAGTGGATCTTAGCTGTTCATATGACATTTGGGCTTTGCAATTTAAATAATCTTTTATGTTTATTACTTATATTTTGTAATATTGATGTAATCGGCGCAAATTAATGACAAAAAAACACATGTCGAACACTGAAAATTCGTGCCAAGGGATGGCGCTTATTGTCGATACTCAACATGGTCCATGCCAACAGCAGGGTCCATGGCCGCTAAAGGCTGGCATAAAGTGTGCTAGTTGCACTAAAATTCTTGGTCAGAGAGTTCAAATGGACATTTACATTCAAACTCGTGAGGGATTTCATCATGCATGTTCTCTTCAACATCATAAAGATATAGGAAACTATGCAGTTGATCTAGTTCAGTGGATTTACCATTTGATTTAGAGTACATCTGAGATGAGTAAAAGTATACGAGTACAATGTCATACAATATCCGTGTAATTAAAAGCAAATAGTCCTGACTTCCAAAGAAGGAAACATTTGCAGATATAGGATCATTTTTGGACCCCAAGTAACCCCTCTTCCACATGTTTTGCAAGAATGACAAGTACACTTAAAGGGGCCATAATACATTAATAGAAAGGAAGACTTGCATTTCCAACAAAAGTTACTCCTTTTCATATTTCTATATGCACAATGAGAAGAAAGTGATGAATCTTACTTGAATGGGCACTTTAAACATTTGTCGAGGTATAAGCTCTTTTAGTTTTTGGGTTAAAGCCCTCCCTACTGAATAGGCCTGAAAAAGTGCGTATAGAAAGTCATCACAATTGCAAAATAATTAGTCACAGTTTTCAAGTATGAACATCAGATCACTGATTAAACAGCTTATAATCACAGTTCACATCACTTGGCAAAGAACAGCAAGCAGCATGGAAGATAAAGCAATACTTGGATAAAAGGTGCACATGTCTAAAAGCTTCATAATTAAGATTAGTTAGTGATAGCAGAAGCAAGTCTACTAAATATATATTGAATAAGAAAACCTGACCACTGACTAAACTTGGACTTCGGCAAACATAGATAAACAGCTTATGAAGACAGTCACATTACAAGGAAAGACATGTTTTTTTAGGCATTGAACAGGTTTCATTAAAGTCTCAAGGTCAGCGGACCTGCACATTGGAGCTATATCAAGCATTTGTCTTGAACTCACTAAAAAAAAGTGAGCTTTGCAGATTTGATAAACCTAATTTCACACTTTTTTTGAAGCGGATTTCTAGTTTACGCCAAAATGTGCATCAAATTAAAATTGCTGTTTGGATAGAAAAGGTGTGGCTTTAGAAAACTAGATCTGAATGTCTCAGATTGATGCTCAAAGAAGCCCCTCAAGTGGCAGTAAAAGAAATAACTCGAAAATTATATCTTATGTTCTAGGAAACGTTCTACTTTTGGATCTGCAAATCCGATCAGCAGATACCAGCATCTATCAAACAAAAGGCTTAGTTTCTGACTTTCTGAGAATTACTGCATTAGTATTCATTGGAACAAATGGATTAATGAGAATTAAGGATAAAAACTCTCCTAGCATGCATCGTCTCTTGGATAACTGTTCCCAATTAAATACACAAAATCATCATCACTAGCAAAGTGAAGTGCCTCAACTGTCAGACAAAAGAATTATACAGGCATTTTATCAGAGAATTCGGAGACAATTATTTCTTCATTATTATGTACATCATATATACAAAATGTTGGTTGTTCCATGTTTTCCCTGCAAATTGACAAATGTGAACCATGGCAGACAACTTTTTCAACTACCTTATCCTTGTGGACGATTGTCGCCAATGGATCTACAGGCTCACTGTTAATCTGAACATCAAGCTTTACCAGATCACTTTCCCTGTACCTACTCATTTAGCAACAAATGCTATTAGTCACAACATATGTGAAGGATTTTGTCTTCTTTTTTCACAATTCTCTGGTATCAATAAATGCCTGGATAATGTAACAGGAAATGCCAGATAGCAAAAACAGAATATTCCAGCATACAAAGAAGTATCTAACATGTTTATACACCATCCAATTATATAATGAAATGCAGCCTTCATGGAATCAAAAATATTCAGGAGAACCCGAAATAGACAATAGTGCAATATAGAGGGCATAACATCAGAAAAAATTTGAGCAAACTGTTAAATAGGGTCAGAAGTAGCTGCATCCACTGCATACAGCATACTGTGATAGGTGCTACTGGAGCAGAACCTACCAAAGATCTCATTGATGGAAGAAAGAAGACATGCAGAACAAAAGAGGAGAAAAAGATATCAGGAGAGCAGTGAAATAAAGAAGACAGAGGAGGTTGAGAGGAAAATTGTTCTTGTTCCTTGTAGACTTGATTACATTCTTATACAATGACTAAGACTCGTTTCTTAACAATTAAAGACTCCTACTAAACGAGAACTCGTACCAATACTGATTTCTTAACAAAAAGGGAAAGACAACTGCGATCAACCCAAACAAATAAGGACTCTTACTCTGATCAGACTCCACTCCGCCAACTGGCCTCTTGCTGGACTTCCATCTTGACCTGCCAGTACTCAGAAACGGCACCTGCTATATGTGCGTAGCATAAGTCACTCAGGTGCCCGCAACCTATCATACTCTATGGTAATGTTCCTTGATCCCACAGCCAATTTGTCAGATAATTGTTCCTTTTGCTCCGGCCATTATGTCTTTTGTTAAAACTCCTTGGGAGTAGGACAACATATTATTTCTAGCATTACACTTTATATATGAAGAACGATATCCTGCTATTTTTTCCTTTACAAATTTTCAGTTTCTGTCTTAGCAGGTGATGCAGGACCAGGGCCGGACCTGACTGAGTCCGATCGCTTCCAAGGCGATCCGGACGTATTCGGATTCCATCAGTCCGACTGAGACCTTTGGATGGCCATAACTTTTAATCCGACCGTCCGATCGGGGCGTATGACCAGTCGAAACGACCGGGTCGACGAGCCCGTCATTTATCGTCGGAGATCTTCGATCTCTCCACGACGGCTTGTCGAATCGCCAAATTCCGTCTCCTTTTGCTCTAAATCTCAGTTTTAGTGAAAACTTTCCTTTTATGGCAGTTTTATCGGTTTCTATTTTTGGCAAATTCCTAGTTTGAGTAGGATTTCTTTTAATTATTGAATTCCGGGTTAATACTTGGATTAGGGTTTAAGAGTCCATGTTTGAGTTGGTCAGGTCCTTCCTTAATCCTATAAAAGGAGGCCTTAGGGTTTGTAAAGGGTCAATTTTTGATGAATAAGAAAATAGGATTTTTGGTTTCTTCCTCTATAGAAATCTGGTGATCTCTCCCATAGAGAGTTTGGTTGTCTCTCCCATAGAGAGGTCCATCTTCCACGTTTTACCCTGCGCCAGCAGGGCTGGCCTATGAGATTTCACTGGTGCAATAAGCTTGCTGGCATGTGAGAGCAAGGATTGTCGTACCGGCAGCATCGACAATGCCAGAACCTGGCCAAAACAGTACATGCCACTGGCTTAATGCCATGCTGACGGCATGTGCCAACAAAGAATAAAGATCAAAAATAGGAGAAACGGGGAGAGAGAAAAAAGAACCTTGCGTGGGTCCAGCCAAAGAAGATTGTTGTTAGGAAGCTGTTGGGAAGCTAAGGAAGTCGTCAAGGAGTATCACCGTTGGAGAAGATCGCAGTCAGGGGAAGAGAACGAGATCAAAGGTGGAGAGAGAAAGATGAATCGGCATTCTAAGCTAGAATGAATGTATAAGTCCTTTAAGCTTAACAGGTTTGGGAATAGAAACTTGAAATCCGCATCCAACCCCTAAGATACTAGCCACGAAAATAGCTATAGCCGAGCCAATAGTGGTGGTGGATTTCAGATGAACACTTGAGTGACATTTACCGTCCAATATGGAAATCCTTGTGGATGAGATTGGATCTTGATAGTTTAGTATCAGGGTTTTAGCCGTAAATAAAGTAACCTGGAGTGTAGACTATGGATGTACTTCAACCTTACAACTATGTAAGGATTACTGTGCCGGTCTATTGCTAGCACAATACAAAATGGTCAGCACGGCATGTGTCGATACTTGGCATGAAATTCGCTTCGGCAGCTCGAAGCTCTTCTTAGCCAATACATGCATCAACACAGATTTGTGACGATACAAGCATCGTAAATCACCAACAAGATATGTATTGGTTTGTGTCGATATGTGCTGACTTGCACGCCAATCACTAGGAATAAGGTAAAAACCCTGGTTCTATTACATTCAAGTGTGATCAAGAAGAGAGCATAGTGAGCCTTGGTACTTGGTAGGATTTTGACTAATTCAAAGCTAATTTGAAGTTTTAAGTTGACACGATTCAGCAAGATGGTCTTATGCATAGTTGTATAATCAATATTGTCGCATAATCCATTAATGATAGACAAAGTAAACTCCTGTAAAAGATAAATACTGACGAATTAAATTGCCATTTTGTAACTGGTGAAACCCAAAAAATGAAGGTTGCATTTACACCTAGAAATACCCGCCCTTACCTAATATACAAAACCTAAATTCTTATTTTAAATATTCATTCGACTATTGCTACCACCAGTGTCTCTCACACCCACACTCTTCTTCTTTCCAACGGTTCAGTCTCCTTCACACTTGATATATGTGCACCCAGCAATGATGTGGTCTCATATAACAGAAAACCAGTTAAGGTAAAAATGACAGAAGTTGTGGTGGTCGAAATATCGGTAGTGAAGAAGTAGTTTCCCAATGTCAATATTGACATTTAAAGAATGTCATGTCAAACACTTGCATTACTAGAATACGTTGTGCTACTTAGAACAGTAAATGCATCTCAGATGTCATGCTATATGAAAGAATTGGAACTTCCTAAACAGTGGATTAGCATCCTTCACAAACATACTTATATATCAAGATTAGCTCCAATGATTATTATTTTTTCTAGTTATGCTTGTCATCCCACGAGACAAACATATGTTGGTGAAGCAGCCTTGCATAATTTGCAAATATAAGAATCACCAAAATTGCTCTTCAACCCAATACTTAAAGCATAGCATGTTATACTTGCATAAGGAAGCTAGATTATTATGTTCTATAAAAGCAATTAGGATTATACCCCAGAAAAGAGTATTCCATACTAGCGTATCCCTTACTTCTGGACTTCAGCTGATCAAAAAAATCACCAACCATCTGCATGTTCAAAAGGAAAAATCATCATTTATAACCTGCTCCATTTAAAGCTGGCAATTGAGAAGTAATGTGCTATCCATTGAAGACGAAGTTACACATTATTTTAAAAGTTGATTATTAGATGCGCTACAATCTCAGAAACAACATAAATTATGGAGAATAATATCAATTGATAGTTCAATCACCTCTGCTAGCGGCAACTCGTAGATGATTGAGGCTCTATTCTCTGTTATATAATTCATTTCCTTGAACTCACCTCTTCTTTCTTGACCAAGCTCCATAAGAGGGCCAATATATTCTTTTGGTGTGAGCAGTTCAATCTACAAAGTTGCATTGCAATCAGCTGATAGAGATCAAAAGTCATGCAAATAGAATTTATAATGCTTAGAAGTTAGTATCTAAAATACTTTGAGAAGGTAGTACCTTCACATACGGTTCTTCAATCGACCTCCTCTTTCCAGGTTCAGGAAGTAAAGATGGATTAGAGCATTCAACCTACATTAGGAGGTATCATATTATCTAGGTTTGTTCATTTCTGCTGACCATAGAATGAAATTGGCTGGAAGTAACAATAAAAAATTCTCAGAAAACAAAAGAAAACGATACTTAATATATTTTGCAAACATAGTTCCAGCACATGCATGCAAATTACAGTCTCATAGTACAGAAACCTCTTTCCACGATGTTGAACATATAACGCTCCTTAGCAAATCTCCTCCACTTGTAAAGGTTGTCATTCTTTCCTCAATGAAGTTAACATATGTAAATAGAGTTGCAAAAGATACTTTTGGACAACCCTCCTCCCCTTCTAATTCAAAGCCTACTTCATGGCATGTGTGATACACTTGCAGACTTTTTAAGGTGCAATCTCCATTTCATAGAGTTTATTGCTGCTACAAAATGAGCAAGAACTTTATATAACTAATATATAAATGAAATCCATGAAGCAAGTAGCTTAAAATACAGAACTATTCAAGGGCCTCTCCTTTCTCTGAGATAAAGCTAATAATTAAAAATAAATATGATGACATAATTATCAAAAGCTTATCAAAAATTTTCATGTATTTCACGGGATTTGAACACGTTTATTACTACCGATAATTATAAGACAGATAACATTTATTGATTGGTTGATAAATCTATGGGACAGTAGCTCCTCCATTGGGAAAAGGCATATATCAATTCTTCATCTGCTGATTAATCCATCTTTCTCATACTTGTCCGAATATCATCTGTATAGTTGGAGGGTGACCCAGTTTCTGCAAGCTCCATGTGATTCTCATATGGAAGCAGTCTAGCAGATTCGCCATTACTTGATATCCTCACTTCATAAGTTTTTAGTTTTCTAGACCACACTACTTGAAAACAGAAGCTTAGATTTGGTTGGACTGGCTGGGGACAAATGGTCAAATTCAATATAATCAGCGCATTCATGCGATCCAGTCTAGTTACTTGCAGAAGCTAAATTCTGAACCCTAGCCATTGGAGCATTGCAATATTATGGTTGAATATTCTCTTGAAAGGATTTGTTATGATTACAAAGTTCCATGAGATTGTATTGTGACAATCAAGCTGCAATAAACATTGCTCCCAATTCAGTCCAACATGATTAATCCAAGCACACCAAGATTGAAAGCTATCTCACAACAGGAAATGCTACTTAGAGCTCCATTTGTGAAAGTATCCACAAGTTATTCTTCTTTCTTCACATATTGTGTGCACACTGCATGTTATTCTTCTTTCTCCACACTTTCCAGCTTAGAGAGGAGCACGAGTTTATATGGATGAGGCAACAAGGAGAAAAACAAGTCACAACTGCTGAGAATGTATGCGGAATGATCTAAAGCAGCTGGCAATGACAAAATAGTTGAGATAAGGCGTAATTAACTGCAGGGATTGGCATTTAACAAGTCTGTCGATACTCTTGTCTTAATCTACTATCTGGTTTGAACAATGTAACATTACCTATAGAAAATTCTACAACTAGTCCAAGCACTTCATGGGCGGACAAATTCTAAAATTCTGTAAAAGAATGTAAAGCATTTCTATTACATATCATGTACCTTATTTTTATACCTTGGCTTCTAAGCTTTCGCCTATTATATTAGGCATATGTCATATGTTTGTCCTCATAGGCTCAGACAACCTAATATAAGCCATCCTATCGACATAAACAATCATACAGTTCCCTATGGTGATAAGAATCTATGTGCTCTCACTACATGCTGTATTCAATATCCTTTCAATCATCCTTGGTGCGTACTGTGTGCTGTAAAAGATGACCATGTCGATCTAAACCTATTAATCCATTATTGTTAGAAAAATTGCTATGAACTCTTGAATAGATTACAGCCACAGAATCCTCTAAAATTAACACCATTCCCCATCCACTTATGGTTAAATTTTACCATAAGAATCCATAAATGAGACAAAACCATGACAATAATACAACTTAAGGGCATAAAAGTCTTACAGTATCACCATTCACACAATTGACTTGGTAAACCACACTTGGAGCAGTTGTTATCAGGGCCAAATTATACTCCCTCTCGAGCCTTTCCTGCGTAATGAATGTCCCACTAGCTACTTTAGAGCTTACATAAATGATTAAGTAAAGGAATGTATCAACATCTAGGAAAATAATTAGAAAGAGACTACGGACCTGAACAATTTCCATATGGAGAAGGCCCAAAAATCCACATCTAAAGCCAAAACCCATTGCACTTGAAGTTTCAGGTTCAAACTGCAGCACAATTAATAATCAGACACATGGACATTGCACAAACGCAATCATGATAAGCATATAGCTCTCATTCCATTTTGGAAAATTGAAGTAACAAATATACTAAGCTAACATACTCCAAACAGCAATATAAGTTATTCAAAAGAACTTGAGCATGTAAATGATGAGGACTTCGCTAAGGCAGCATTATGAATGTACTAAACAGAAATGTCAATATGAACCAAAATACTAGCTGAAATCAATGTAAAAAGGATCATGGATATGTTCTGCTGCATAATAACGATGTAAAACTATTGCGTCATATAGTCCAAGATAATAATTAGTTCTCTTGTATCAAGAAAACACTTAACTATGGCTAAACCAGATTTTTATTGAGCTTTTGATGAAGATAATAAGAAAAAGGATGGAGAACTTTTATGAAGGAAGCTAATTAACTTTATGCGTTATGGCCCAAAGATTGCCGTACCAGTCATTTCAGTCAGTTTTCACTGAGGCGGTCCGAAGATACGCTCCGAAATTAAGTAGGCCATGAACCCATCAAATTGAATGGTTCGACCAGCATTTACACGTCCATACTTCATGGCCGTTAATTGGTGAGATGAGGCTCTTGCTGGGTAGAGAAACAATCGAAGAAGAATGGAGAGGAGGGAACAGAAAAAGAGAAAAAAAAAAGGAAAGGAAGGAAGGGAGTGAAAAACAAGGTATTCTTTTCCTCATTCTGTTTTATTTCTTCTCATTTCATCATGTATTTCATGTTATTTCTGTTTAGATTCTTTAAAATTGTCTGCCAAAGACCCAAAGAGCCTGCCGATGCTTTTCAGCTGGCACGTCACCATGGCAGTCAAGTACCAACATGGGGCATGCTAGGGAAATGGAAATCCTTGGTTTGGTCTAAGTCATGAAAATGTAGCAAGAATTATAAAACTTGCTCATTACATTTCCACAGAGAAGAGGAACCCTTTTGTCTAGACAAGCTGACTCAGACAGTTTATAAATTAAAATTAAAATTGTTCCAAGTTTTGACTACTTAATGCTACAGAGAAAATGAATTTCTAAAGGTCTATTTTTTCAATTTGCATAGTGAAGAAGTTATTGACAAAGCTAACACAAATAGGAAAGCCATTGATAATATGGTTCAACTCCACTTGTTCATGATGGTCTAGACATGTTAGGAAACCAGTTACAGAATATGATGTGAAAGGTAGGAAAGGTATTGGATATGTTGCAAGCAAGCAAATCCCTCCGCATGTTGATGTGTGATCATAATTGGGTTTAAAACTACGTAAATGAGCATATTATCTTCACTTGTGGCAATTAAAGCATGCCCACATGTTTGCACCCAAGGACTGCCGCACTGGTGGTACACACCGAGCCGACCACCTGCCGGCACGGTACGTACCGCCGGGACGGTCCCTTGCCCGACCAGGACACCCCCATGCCGGTCCATGTCCTCTTAGTTTTCCAATAAATAATGGAATAATGAAGTACAACTTTCTTCTTCTCTCCGCATGCTGATATGTGATTATAATTGGGTTTAAAACTAGGTAAATGAGCATACTATCTTCATTTGTCGCAACTAAAGCATTCTCACATATTTGCACCCAAGGATTGTTGCACTGGGGGTACACGCCAAGCTGACCACCCACCAGCACGGACGGCCCGTTGCCCGACTGAGACGCCCCTGTGCCAGTCCATGTCCACTTAGTTTTCCAGTAAAAAGTGGAGAATTATGAAGTACAACTTTCAACTTTCAGATTTCCCTCCTTTTCCCTGCATTTCCCTTTTTCCCCAATTTCAGATTTTCCCTCCTTTCCTTTCCCTCCATTCCTTTCCCTCCATTTCCCCCTCCTCCCTCTTATTTCCATTTTCCCTTCAGACTTCCCCTTCATTCAAAAATCTTCCTGCCTCCTGCCTTTTTCCTCATTTTAACATTTTATATCGGTACGTCCGCCAGAACCGGTAATACAACACCGGTTCACCCCTAAATCGATACAGGGGTGGATATCGACCCGGTACCTCACCAGGTCGGTAAATAGCGGCATGTACGGCAAACCATGTTTGCACCTGATGTTTAATGGTGATATCTGAATTTTTGATTCAGGGACAGAACAAAATGTATATGCATCAAGCTCACGCAAAAGTTGAGCATTAAAATCCAAGGAAAAACATATACACTAGGTTATGAGCATCCTGCACTTACGCCGCACTGAATCTAAATGTACTGACAGCTGTTAGTTAGCTATAAACCCGCACAATACAATTGAGTTCATCAATTCACCTTTAGAGCAGCATCATTGAGTTGAAGTTTTTCAAGTGCATCACGCAACTCTGGAAACCTGCCCGTCAGCCAAGGAAATACAAGTTTAAATTTTAGGAAGAACTTCACACCAGGAACCAAACAACAACTTTAATATGAGCAATAGGCTGTACTGGTCTGCATCAACAGGGAATAGACCGCAAAACACCATAGGAGTGGCTTCAACATATCCTGGCAAAGAGCTTTCTGCCTTTCTTCCAAAGAGAGTGATTGTGTCACCCACTCTAGCATCTGCAACTGATCTTATTGAAGCCGAAAGGTACCCAACCTGAAAGACACTCGTTACAAAAGCTCAACCATCACCCTGTGAAACAAAGTTCACCATCCATAAACTATATAAAGACAAAGTCATGACCATAAAGACAAAATTTACCAATGACTGAAATAGCTAAATAAGCATCTCATAATTCCAAATTTAGTTTCTTGTTCCGAAGACTTGCTTTCTGCTCTCTTTATCCAGACAATTCCCAATCTAATCAAGGGCATGTTAAATGGTTGTACCCAAGATTATGTGCCTATCAGCCCGTATTGTACCAATTTCCAGTGCCAGCACACCATGTGCTGCTGGCAGAGAAAAAACTGCTTGTTCCCCATTGAGTGAGCTTAGTTTGAAGAATGAATCTAGTAAGGTGAATGCCCTGACCAGCAAAGTAGTTTCTAGCACCATGGCAAGCCCAGTGTTCCCAAACTTGGCCATAAATCTCGCAATAATTAATAGATGTTGCCAAGCGAATAGCAAATTGTAAAGAATGTTCATTAATCTTATGGAGGCTTCTCAGTTAGAGCTTTGCTCATAGCAAACCTCATATTATTCAGATGAAGCTTGACTTTTGATGATGCTAATGACAATTTTACAGCACAGATGCAATGAGCCTTCCACCATCCAAAACATAAAAGGTGCGCACCACAGAATGGTAAAGTATCTAAGACTGGAGTTTCATAGTATAGATGTTTTTTAAATACGAAGGGCATATATACCTCACCAGCATACAATTTATCGACTTCCAATTGATTGGGTGACAAGACGCCGATCTCATCAGCAATGTAATCCTGTCCACGACAACGTGTGGCGTTTAATCAATAAAAGATACTTCTCTACACCGGTCCAACGTAACATAAATTATGATGAATGCAGAAAGCAATTAAAGTTCTTTCACAAAACAAATTTTGAGGAATGCAGAAAGGTAAGATAAATTACGAGGCTGAACAAAGATATAGTACACAGTCCAATAATGGGTTCATCCAGTGTAGAGTTGAACTATTGACAAATCAAGTTTCCATTTGATGTGCCTCCCTTCTACGATCAATTTACTTCATGCAATGTGTAATCAAACCATTGACAAATCAAGGTTCATTTGATGCATTCCCCTTCAAGGATCAGTTAATTATTAGGCTTTCTCAAGAGAAAATAAGTAAATTGTGCGACCAAATTTATGCTAACCCATTTAGCTTAAGGCCTCAGTCATGGCGGACATTCTAGTTAGTTAATATCAGACACATGGATTGCCGTCCCGGTGGCACGCGCCGTGCCGGGCACGGTACGTGCCGCCGGCACGGATGCGTGCAGGTCCAGCATGCCCCCTACGTGCCGTCGGCACGGATGCGTGCAGGTCCAGCATGCCCCCGTGCCATTCTTGTTTTTCTTCCTCCTCCTCCCCTTCTACTCCTACTTCTTCTTCTTCTTGGCACGGTACAGGGGGGTTCGATGCCGCTAACCCCTGGCACGGTACGTGCCGGGCGGCACGCACAGTGCCGGACCGGCACGGAAATTCATGATCAGACACAAATCATAGAGACTTGCTTCTTTTTCAAGTTCAGTCACTGCTGGTAAGATGAGCCACTTCTGATGTTGTATTATCACAGCTCTTATGGTATTTTGAGGAGCCTAAGGCACCAGAGTTTTTCCTTGGACACACCAGCCATGTTCTCACTAAATCCAGGGGAAATTCTGAGACAACACTTTAAGTGTGTGTAGAGGCTTTAGCATAATTAGTGGTATCCAGAATAGCATCAATTTAGGGTTTGGAAGTTGGAACATTTGCTCTATTGCTTAAAGGAGCTATCGACTATCACTATATCCAATGGTACCAGAAGCATCACAAGAGAGAGCTATTATAGTCTGCTTGAGGATTTTTTTTGCTCTATTTTTGACCTATAAAATCTATTCGTCATAATTCCCAGCCACATCAAAAAAGTGGTACTCAATGTTTAGAATCCACAAGCTTTCTTGCTATAAACAAGTACTTGTCTACATTATCCAAGATCGACTGATCATGCCAACCTTCAAATGATTTTTCATCACCTAACTAAATATTAATCAACGATAATTTTCCATTGCATGCATTTGTGAAGACCCAACAATTCAAAAATACAAGTGAAAATATTTTCAAATATGACCTAATAACACCACTGCATTTTTTTATGTTATTAATTTTTATAACCACCAATATGTGTGTTGAAAGATGCAACATTCTTTTCTTGGCATAATTTTTTAACCACATCATAGTAACATTTTTTGTGATACCCATGTGTGAGATTCTTTGATGATAAAGATGTCATATTGAAAACCACAAGCATTCTATTCTTGACATAATTTTCATGAATGACTTTCCTCATTGTCATCAAGTAACAAGCCTCAACTCAAGGAAAAAACAATCGGAATAAGTTTAGTTAGAGCCTTAGAGGTAACCTTAAACTGCAGATACATTCACAGGAATAGCTCAAACTTATCAAATTGTCAAATTTAACAAAGCATATTACAGATGAGAATTTCAACCTTCCCACTAGCCATGAAATATATTCTGTCACCTTTCTTTATTGTTCCATCAATAACTCGAAAATAAACAATGACACCTCTGTAAGGATCATAATAGCTGCAAAAGGAGATAAAGGTATGAATTTACAAATCACGAAAAGGCTATACTACTAAGATTCGGAAACAAAGGAAATATAGTTTATATTACCACAGTAAAAAGATTGGAAGAACTTTCACAAAGCAAATATCCTAGAATTTGGAGCTTTGAACACTGTGATCATATAAGAGCATAAAGGACAAAAAAATGCGTATGCATTAAAAGGATTGCCGTACCTCCCGATCTAGAGCCTGTCAGAAAACAGGCACCAAAGCCGGGACGCATTCAATGGCTTGTTAAGGGCCAATGCAGGACGAAGATTAATGGCCTTTCATTGATGGGATGAAGCACTGTAGCCTCATCCCATCAGCTTGCTGAACTTCTCCACAGCCAAAGGAGAAAGGAGAAGGAAGAAGGAAAAAATGAGAGGAAGGAAGAGGGAGAAAATCAAGGTATTTTCCTTCCTCATATTTTTTATATTTCTTCTCATTTTCATCATGTGTTTCATGATAATTATTATTAGAAACTGAGATCAAGACATGGGATCTAAAGAGGCGTGTTGATGCTTTTCAACCGGCATACTGTGGGCCTGTGGCATACAGGCATGCCAACGAATGTACGATATATAAGATCTTTTATGTACATTGCTGTCATAGCGATGTGTGCCTCCATATGTATGACATGAATTCTCGCCTATGAATTTACAAATAGTAAAGTTACCAATGAGTTAGCACACATCTCCTATAGTCAGCGCACACTTTCTATATTTATTTGAGAGGTATATAGCAATTAGCCAGACCTGTACAGTTATTGACTTTTCTTAGACAGATACAATAGTTATATACAATCAGTCATGTGTTGCCAGATTCCTGAAAATTCTTATTCCTGTAAATCAGGCTTGGTAAAGTCCTTTTTATTGTGAAGCCTTCCATGAAGAGGGCCAGCTTTTCCACTCAATCCCGTACCTTTGACATGGTATCAGACTATCAGAGAGATAAACCAGCTATCTAGGCTTTTCCCTGATTTTTTCATTTTAACACTAACACCATGTTGATTCCAACTAAAGGTGGGAGACCGATGACAATCCCACAACACTGAATATCTTTCTTTCCCCATCTCCTCTCCTATGCGCTAGGGAGAGTACCCTAGCCATCCTCTTATTTTTCTTTCTTCCTCTCAGATACAGTCTAGGACATTCTTCTCCCTTTCATGTTTACTCATGCGACAGAGTCCATGAACACCAGAGCAAGTTAATCCAAGAAATACAACTCTGGACAATTGTTTCATCATCTTTCCCCTTGATTTCTCACCAAATATAGCATAGGAAAAGGACCTTAAGTGCCACCATCACAATCCTATTCTAGTGTAAAAGAGGCTGCTGTTTGCAGCCTGTTAGGTATAAAGGACTTCTGTTTGCAGCCCTGCTGAAGAGTGGAAACGGCCACTCAACGCACTCCTGTTTGAGCAGAAAGCAGGCTGCTGTTTGCAGCCTGCTAAGCATAGAAAGGGCTGCTCTTCACAGCCCAGTTCGATCATAGATAGGGCTGCTGTTTGCAGCCTTGTTCTTGCTTAAATAATCTGCTGTTTAAGCCTGTTCAGCATAAAAAGGGCTGCTGTTCGCAGACCTGATCAAGCATAAACCTAACTGCAATTTGTGGCCTGTTCGGCATTGGCATGACTGCAATGTATAGCCGGATTCAGACAAAGAATGGGCTGCAGTTCCCAGCCCTGTTTCGCATCGCAAGGGCTGCTGCTTGCAGCTCGTTTAATAATTGAAAAGGTTGCTTCGCAGCCCAGCTCGGCAGCAGCAAGTAAAAGACTGTCGCAATTATTGAGTTTTCTTATGATCTTCCCTCGTCTATGCCATTTTTACGTCCAGGGGACATAACATAACCGAGACCGATCCTCGAGAGAGCAGACCAGATTCTAGAGATCTCTTGTGCCTTTAGAAAAAGGAGGGAGTATATCTCTACAAGTAGTAAAACAAAGCCTATTTTCTAAGTTCATGATATTATGAGTGCAGATTTATGTAGATTTTATTAGCTTCATGAATTGATTTGTCTCTGTTCAGACGATAACTTTTAGCTTCTGCTAATATAAACCTGAACTTTGGTTGTTGAACATGCCGAACTTCCTATATCTTAAAGTCAAATGGGCATGAACATATTAGGTATGATACGACATGTGCGAAATTATTTCATGCCTGTGTATGAACATATTTATATAGGCATGTAGTGAGCATTGTTGACATATAGTTTGCTCATTGCTCACACATACTCATCAAAAAGAACAAAATCAGATGTGGTTGCAAGATGAGAATAACAGCTTTCTGTTGTTTTTGAAGTAAAACAGCAAAAGTGAATATCACAAGGTTGATACGCATTTAACAATTGAGTATTCTGCAAGGGAAAGCAAACCAGAAGGAACTATGTACAAGAACCACATGAAAGGAAAAACAGGTATCTAATCAGATTGATTTAGTTCCTTGAATATGTCTAGTGGTTGCTTTTCATCTTTGTCTCTTGTTCAAACTTCTGCCATTTTAGGTCATTTCCAAAGAAGTGGCCAAGATGGTTGTTCTCGTAGTTAACCTTTACATGGATATCTACTTAGCACCGATGGCTCAAAGAAGTGATACTGTTGGCAAATTCAGGACCAAAATCCTCTCCCTCTTCCTCTTCATCTTCTGGCTTCTGCTGGTGGATGCTATTTTCATGCAGGTCGCCATGGGCCTTTACTTGAAACTATGCCTATGTTGGCCAAGAAAGTCGATACTGTTGGCAAATTTAAAGTCTATATGGTGCCACGATGTGCGCCATTGATCGTTCAGAATTTTTTACCAGCTAGACAATCTTTTATTGGCAATACTCTCAAACTTCTCATGTCTTCTAGTTTAGTTCCACATCTATGGTAACCGCTTGCAATCTCTTTCATCGAATTACTATGTAAGACTTAGCCAAACCATGATGAATGAAATCTACAATTTAAATGAGCAAACAGCAAAGCTAAAGCACCCCATAAATTACAATTATCACAACTATGTATACAGCAAAACAAATCTTCACTTTAAGGATGTGCCCAATAAGAGAAAATGAAGGGAAATAAACCAAAAGGTCCAAGAAGATAGGATATACCTATCAAATATAAGAGCCCTTAACGGATTCGCTGCAGTATCTTTAGGAGGCGGAATTCTTTTAACTATAGCATCCAGAATTTCAGAAATACCTATTCCCTCCTGCAATCAGGATAAAGCACAACAGAAAAGTGACAAGAGTTCCCCTAGATTGAAGTTTAAAAACTAATATACCCAGATTTGTGCTAACCCTTAACATTCCGTCCATCTTGAGGATAAGAGAACACTAACCTTTGCTGAACAATGAATT
The DNA here is from genome assembly GCA_963920575.1 of Narthecium ossifragum. Taxonomy (NCBI): domain Eukaryota; kingdom Viridiplantae; phylum Streptophyta; class Magnoliopsida; order Dioscoreales; family Nartheciaceae; genus Narthecium; species Narthecium ossifragum. The sequence continues at coordinate 4,907,234 of OY986971.1, read as the reverse complement.
GCATCGCTACAATCTAATCCAATAATCTGCATGTTAAATGCAGAAATCAAGTTGACAGAATAATCAATGAGTTGCGATTTGTGTACATGGGCCAGAGCATGTACATTATACATGCCATCGAATTGGTAGATAGACAAGATCAACCAATCGGTATCTCACTACCAATTAGAAGACATATTATGCATGCCACGTGGCCATATACACAAAACTTTATCCATAATCAATATGTATCTTTTGATAAGCATAACTGCATAAGTACTCAGATCTGAAGTCATAGACAGCCAACTGATAATTTTTGACGATGATACAGGTTCTTTAAGATAATTAATATACACCAATTATTCACATTCTTGGCTTGCAGGAACTCATATGGACTAGTTCTAGACACTGGGCTTAAGGAATTTGGTTGAGCTTCCAATTGCTAACAATTCGCCTCCTAATATAGGAATTCAAATCTTAAGTGAAATTGTGCAGCCATTACAAAGAAAACACATAAATCGTGTACAGACATTATTAGAAGGGCCATCAAGATGCAAGGATTGTTGTACCACGCAATACTAGAACTTCGGCGACGGGACGCCTCGTATGTGGGGGCGGAGGGGATTAAGGCTTCTTATATTATATTGGAGTCATATCATGCTCGTTTTATGCTAGCTTGATATTAATAATAATAACTATAAGTGAGTTCTTTCAGCCAAGGATTTACGTACTTGCGGCACTAGTAGTTCCGTCTTCGTGCCAGTGAGTTGGAGATAGGGCAGAGCGGGAGAAAGAGAGGAGTGAAGGAAAAGAGGGGGGGAGCAAAGGAGAAGAGGAGATCGATCTGATGAAGAACCGCCGTCGAGGAGAAAGGCAAAGAAGGGGCCTGTGAAGTTAGTATATGTTTTTTTCTTACATAGATGTACATTAAGCTTAACCATTTCCGGATCTAGCCGAAAACCCACAATCCAAAATAAGAATCAATACCGGGGGACCTTTTTTCCTCATTTAACCGGTTTTGAGAGACTCATACCAACTCCTCACCAGCTCAATAAATACTAGCTCAAACCGTTTTGGCCAATACGGAGAACCTTGCTTCCAGCCATTTATTGCAAGAGGTTGCCTCTGTCATTAAGCGAGAAAGGATCTGTGTTTCTTCCATTCGTTTTCTCTACTTTTCTTGATTTTTATCTTTGTCTTCTTCATTGAGGAGGCACGTGAGCTCCGTCTAGGTCATGAGCTCATCATAGTCGACTCCACTAACCGAGAGATTGAAGTGCATGATGATAATAGGAAGAGCATGGCAACACACCGATAGTCCTCTCTCTCCCCCCAACCCCTCCCTCTCGCTCGCTTGCTTTGTCCCTCATTTTACCCATCCAACCCACTCCCAGAGTGCCACCATGGATTGAGCTTCCGGACCTCCTAGCCCGTGACTTCAAGTTCCGCTCCAGTAAAAGGCAGCCCTTATGTCCTCAAGTGGGAACGCTTAGGTTCCACCTAGCTCCATTATGTAGCACATATCATGGCAACACAAGGCATGCAATAGCAGGGAATCCTTGCTACCAAAGAAAGAAGACCATAAACTAGCATCGGAAGTGTAACATCTGTCATCATTAATCAAGCTGTTTAATGCAGTATGCAATCACCACTTAATCACAGCTAAACATGTGAAAAAAGACAACTCATAGTATGCATTTTACAGCAGTAAATACTAAATAGTATGCAACTTAACATGCTATTTCAGTCTAATAAATTAGCTATACAAATTAAAGTAAAAGGAAAGGTTGTTTCTCCACAAACCTCTTCAATCTCCTGAGAAACACGATTTGGCTCCGCACCTGGCAGATCAATTTTATTTAACACCTACATCAGAAATAAGGTCGAGAAACGCGCTTATGATTTAATGGACTGAAGTATATCTGAAGCATAACTTAATCAATGTCAGAAAAGAAATTTTAAAGAAACTATAGAAAAATTTGGTGCTAGCCAACACAAAAGTGCAGAAGGTAATTGTCCTCCTTTCAATGCATACAAAATCATATAACGATTGAAGAACTTGGAGACCCTCCAAGCTAGTTCAGGATTTAATTAATCTGACATTCTAGACAACACAAGAAACTTCTGCAACGTGCTAGTTGAGGAACCAGATTCCTGCACACAACAGAACCTGATTCCATGAATGTAGGGAAACTGAATGCTTATAGGGAAAAGAGACACAAAATGAATTACCAAAAAATTTGCAGAGAGAAACACTCCATCTGTTTATCACAAAGTAGTTATCTTGAACCTGTGAACATACCACTATCAGATTCAAAATAAAAATATTCGGACCTAAACCAGAATTTATCGGTTTTGTATAGTTATGATTCCCAAAAGGTCAAAGCAACTGATCCAAAAAGCTCCTTGAGACCTCATCATTAAGACTCCTTGTTCTCCTCCAGCTTCTGAAGTAGTTCGAGACCACTAGACATGGTAATGATGGAGGCCAAATTCACATGCTGGTGAACGAAATGAAACCCCAAACAAAAATCCACTTAGGGTGCGTTTGACAAACCTGAATCTGATGAATTAGCTGAATGAGGAATCTGTGGAATTAGCTGAATGGGGAATGAGCTAAATCTGGTGATTCCGTGAATTTTGGTTCTGTTGTTTGGTTGGTCTGTATGGGATGAGCTGAATCTGTTGATTCTGGCGTTTGCCTTGTCTATTATAGATGAGCTGAATCTACTAATTTTGTGGATTCTGGTGTTTAATTCATAAATCTCTGAATTGGAACCAAGTGAATTTTGACAGCATGTTAATAATAAAACTTTAAGTTTTATTCAAATTAAGACATGTTTTTCATTATAATAATAACAATACCCACGAGATATGATTGATCGAAATTATTGAAAATTTAAGTCAAATTAATTCTTTGAATGCATCTAATCATGTAAAATGATTGATCGAAATTATTAAAAATTCAGGTATAATTTAAGTTATAATATATTAAATGATTTTATAAATTAAATTACATCAAATATTTGCTTTCAAAAATACTCAATATTGGTCTCATAACGAAGATATCGATGATATCTTTCCAATGAGAATAATTTCATAAAGTTTCAACATGTATATTTAAAGTTATGATAAATATAGCCATTTTAAATATCAAGGGGGTAAAACAGTAATTTAGGATAATTACTAATTCGGATCCGATTTGGATGGAGAGCGGCGTCCGCTCGATTCAATTCCAAATTTTTGAAATCCGACACGGGTCGGATCCGACCGATTCCAAATCACAAAACGAGCCAAACAAGAGAATGGGCTGAATGCGGAATCCGCTCATTCCCCATTCCATCTAATCCACCCCATACCATGTCATCCAAACGCAACCTTAATTGAACCATGTTGATAAGATTCTGGTCATGAGTCAGCAATATCATAATCTTTCCATGTTTCGAGTGCTCAGCCAAGTCACTTTGCTTTGAGCCCTGGGCTAGTCAAAAGTTTTGAGCTTATTAGTGTAGATCCTAATTCCATCTAAGCCAAGCGTCCTTCGAAATGGCTCGCTTAACTCAGCCGAGTCAAAACAAGTCAAACAACAACAACTGTCGAGCCAATTAAAAGATTGTCGGATGCATGTTTGACATTCAGTTGTTCAATCAAGGATGGCTGAGCCAACTAGCACTGTAGGTGCCGGTCGAATTTTCTCGAGCCGGCTTCAAAGGCCGAGATGGTCAGCTTGACTGGGTGCCGAGCAGGTCAAATGTTTTATCATTATAGTTAACGGGTCCGGCCACTTTAGGATCTTTCGGGTCCAATGATTTTAGGATCCTTAAGCTAGCTGGTCCGACTAGAGCTTAGTGGTTTTTGGGTGTGAAACTCATTATTTAAACTTTTAAGTAAGTTAAAACCCTAATCTATTCGTCTTTCTCTCGCAATAGCACGACCTCCCTCTCCCCGCGATGTCGCCCCCCCTCACCTCTGCATGAATCCTCGCCAATGCCCTCATCTGCTCTCGCCACCAACGGAATCGTCGCCAGAGTTCATAGTCAGCACCATGGATTGCCATGCCGGTGGCACGCGCCGTACCGGCAACCTACCAGCGTGGTACGTGCGGCCGGCACGGGGGCGTGCCGGCACGCCCCCATGCCAATCCAAATGAGTGAAATTCACTCGTATTCAACATCTTCAATTGGCCAAATATAATCTCTTATACCATACCAGAGTGAAAACATACCAAAGTAGTATAATGCAATGCATGACATATAATCAATAGCTCAATACATCTCTCACATGAGCACACACCAAACTCTTTACTAACCATAATTTGTCATTCAATGGACTAAAATAAATGTTTCTATGAGAACTTAATTGCTGCATATACTGAGAGAAAGTCACATAAGGTAAATAATAGACTTCAAACTCTCTAATAAATAACTGCTAATATGCATCATCACGCTTCAAATCTATGACAATCTCAGGAGCTTGTATAGTCGCCACTTCAATCCGATGTACTTGGTATAGCTGTTTTGCATTAGGATAGCGAACAAAAAATTTATGAAAATTTTCAAACTTTTTTTTTAAAAAAAATTCAATTTTTAAAATTTTCCTAACAATTTTTAAAAATATTCTACAAAATTTGAAAAAACATTACGAATTTTTAAAAAAAAAATTCAATTTTCTCTATAATTTTTATTTATTTTCATTTTTCAAAATTTTTAAAGGTTCCTATATTTTTTTATTATCATGGATTTCAAAAAAATTTTATTTTAATATACATTAAATACTAATTTTCTAATTTGTCTACCAATTTAAATTAATTTTGATGTAAAATACAACATTTATCACTTAATATGAAAATTATCGTAAGTAATTAACATAGAAAGTAACATCAGCAATTAATGTAAAAATTAACATGAATAAGTAATAAAAAAAACTAAATAGCATCATAAAGTAATATAATAATTAGGCTAAATTTTCAATTAGTACCCTATAGTTTGACCTATATTTTTATGTGGTCCTTATATTTCAAAAAGTTGCAATACAGACCCTCAAATTTAAGAATCTCTCTTATGTGGTCCGCCACGTCACCAACCGTTAGCTGCCGTCCGCGATATGACGGAAAGTGGGGTCACGTGCGCCGCACGTGACCCAATGTCGTCGCTCCCCGTTACCCCGTGAGGGACTTAACGGGGTGGTCGGGGTTAAGGGTAGAGGTGCCCTTCGTGCCGAGCATGGCGATGGTGGAGCAGCCAATGAACGTCGTCGCTCCCCGCAGCCCATCGTGGGTGAGCACACCGTTGGCGGCGAGCTTGGACGATGGCAGCGCCCAAGTTTTGGCAATCGAACGCCGTGCTCGACCTCGCGACGGCGTTGGCTCAAGCTCCACGAATGGCGCTGGCAGCGCGGCGAGATCTCTGGATCGGCAATGGCTCCACGCCAAGATGGCCGCGTGGCGACGCGATGTCGGCAACAGCTAGCGTCGGCGAGGGAGAACGCGCCTGAGGAGGCGGCATGTGCGAAGGGGCGCCGGCGGCGACGCGGCATCGGCGCGAGCCCACTATGGCGGCATCCAAGGGAACCGCCAGCGACGGAGGCCGCGCCCAAGGATAGCGGCCGCGCTAGGCCGGTTGGTGGAAGACCAAAACCCTTTTTATGGGTTCACGGCCGATGTAGAGAAGGTGAAGGAAGGAGATGAAGTAGAGAAGATGGGTTTCTTTTTGGAGTTCGGGTTTTACCCGGAGCCATATTTTTGGAGTTCGTGATCGCCTCCTCCACCGCTCGTCCTCCGTCGACGAGCTCTTAGCCCTTCCCCGCCGCAGCGAGCACGGCCTCCGCCGCTGCCTCACCTGGTGGGACCTCTCATGGCACAGGTTCGGTGTCGTCGTTGGCACCGGCGTCTTCGTGCTCACCGGCCAGGAGGCCCGCCTCGACGCTGGCCCTGCCATCCCCCTCACCTATGCCATAGCCGGATTCTCCGCCCTCCTTTCCTGCCTCTACTACGCCGAGCTTGCCGTTGGCTGCTCCACCATCGCCATGCTCGGCACGAAGGGCACCTCCACTCTTAACCCCGACCGCCCCGTTAAGTCCCTCACGGGGTAACGGGGAGCGACGGCATTGGGTCACGTGCGACGCACGTGGCCTCACTTTCCGTCAGATCGCGGACGGCAGCTAACGGTTGGTGACGTGACGGACCACATAAGAGAGATTCTTAAATTTGAAGGTCTGTATTGCAACTTTTTGAAATATAAGGACCACATAAAAATATAGGTCAAACTAGAGGGTACTAATTAAAATTTTAAAATGATTATTAACATAAAATTTTAAAATTTCATATGATACATTTAATTATGAGGAATTTCAATTATTAAATAAAAAATAATACTAAAAAACAATTATTATTAAATTAAAAAATGTTACTAGTTACCATCATTAAATAATAAAAAATAATAAATAACATACCATATGAGGCTTATCATTGATAAATAAAAACTAATGATAAGTAAGTCGACATTCACTCTCCCTCTTTGACTTGCTGACTACCCGACCATCCCCTTCTCTCTCCTTTCCCTCCTTATCCCCCACCCCATGCTAACCCGCCAATCAACTTGCCACTTCTCCTCTCTCCTCCCTTTATCTCTCCTTTCCCTCCTTATTCTCCCACGTGGCATGTTCTCTTCTCTCTCCTCTTTTTCTCCCACGTGGTCCTCTTTTTCTTCACTTTCCTTCCATACTTCTCCTGTGAAGGCCTTCCTCCCCCAAGCCGCGACTCCTCCCCTCCGGCTCCATCGCCTCCTATTCTCCGGCTCGTCCCCCCCCCGCCTCCGGCTCCTCCCCTCCTGTTCTCTCCTCCCCTCTTCTCCGGCTCCTCCTACCCTCTCTCTTTCTCTCACCCTCCCTCCTCTGTTTCTCTCTCTCCCTCCCTCCTCTGTTTCTCTCTCTCTCCTCCCTACGGCTCCTCCTTCTCTTTGGCTCCGGCTCCTCTTCTCCAACTCCAGCTCCGTCTCCTCCTCGTCCTCCCCTCCGGCTCCCACTCTGCTGCGGTTCCTCCTTCCCTCCCGCTCTCTCCTCCCTCTTCTTTCTTCCCCTCCTCCCCTCTTCCTCTGTTTCTCTCATCCCCTCTCTTTCTTCTCCTCCTCCCTCCCCTCCGGCTCCTCCCTCCCCACCAACTCCTGCCCCCCTCTGCTCCGGGCTCCTCTTTCCCTCCTGCTCTCTCGTCCCCTCTCTTTCTTCCCATCCTCTCTTTCTTCCCATCCTCCCTCTTCCTCTGTTTCTCTCCTCCCTCCCCTTTGGCTCCGGTTCCCCCTCTGCTCCGGATTCCTCCTTCGATCCGATACGTATCAGGTCCGTAGCAATACGCTATGTATAGCCCGGCACAACTCCGGCACCCCCGATACCGACACGGGGGTTTTTTATGCCAAGAAGCTACCGGCCCGGTACATACCGGCCGGCACGAACCCGCCCGATATGGAAATCCATGGTCAACACTTTCCTCTCCACTTTATAAACATTTCTCTCACTCACTCACCTCAGCATTGAAGAAAATAAAATAAGATAGAGATTGTGGAATTTTCCTCCTTAAAGGAGTCATGTATTACTATTATTTAAATAGATACATGTTACACATAGATAAGGAAAATACAGATTCATGCAATCTGTCTCATTATGCATGGATATTAAAACAAGACTAGATTACCTTATGTAGAGGATTTTATTCTCAGTGATTGATAGCCTTAATAGAGACTTGGCTGTATTTGTAATTGCATGTTCTGAATTTGCTCCTCTACAAGAGATATCATGCTTGATTGACGGCATAGGGCACCAACAGTGTCAACGGCAAATGTCGTGCCAAGCTAAGACACCGGCATTGCCATCCTTGGTTCAAATCTTTGGTGGGGCAATATAGGGCTAAATGAATTGAGACAGGTCCTTTTTTGTGATGTAACTATCTGGCACGCATGTTATTACTATTAACCATAACCAAACTATCAGACTAAATAATCATCCTCTCCTATTGCAGAGGGATTTGCAAAGGGGAAGAAACAGTAGTGACTTATATAGGTTGTAACATACAAACATATTGACTTAACTAGCTTTCAACTCATGGAACTATCATCAAGCAGAGCACGATTGCAATGCTAACTTCAGCACAATACCAACTGTAATTGACGCCCTTTTCTTCTTTCCTCATGTATCACCATCTCTACATTTGCATGGTTTTCATTTGAGTGAGTATTTTATCTCACTTTTTGCCAACTAATTGAAAATAAAACTCTCAAAATCTTGCCTAAGCCAGACATTGGTTAGGAGTACTCCAAAGTCAAGTTTGAGAATTGGGTTTTCCAACTTGGATTTTTCTCAAGACATAACTTAAAGATAGTACAATGGACGGGTAAATATGCCATATCTCATCAATGATCAATTAATTGGTACTATGGGTTACCTTTTCATGGCTTGCATCTTATCACAAGTTACAGGATTGCAGTCCCAAGTCCCTTGCAACATAAATGTGCAGTTAAATGGGATTCAATAACTTTTAGACAGCTTTCATATTGGAGTACACGCTAAATAATCCTATGATGGATTCCCCCATCCCTACCTTTTAATTGTGACCATCAAAGATTGTCTTGCTGGCACAACGTGTCCCAAACTCCCAACACTAGGCATGGACTTTTTGAGCTGAAATGATTAATGGCACGGGGTCTGTGCCAGTACAGGAGATATGAAGTGGTACAAGCCGGTATGTACCAGCCTACATGGCAATCATTGGCAACAATATCAAATGCTCTCAAACGTGTGTTTTGACTCTGTTATGTTTTAGTATTATCTCATATGGCCACAAAGGATCTACAAATATTAGAATGCAGGAATCATAGTGTGATTCAAATGTGTCTGTATAGAGTGCCAAAGGTATCACCTTTATTTGCCGATGGTCTAACTCACAGGCTTATGCTTCCATCATCGTGCTTGTGTTATGCCACATGTATTATGAGATTGAGGTATTTAACAGGGAAAAGATGATGTGATGCATCAAGTGCCTTGCCAGTCATGGAATGTCTAATAACGGAATTTATAGGCAGGGTGTGACAAAGATATTCAAATAAACAGTAATATATGCAGGCTAGAAACTTATAAAACGAGACATGTTGACTATTTGTCCAAGAGAAAAGAATAATGCTCTACACTCACAGGGATAATCTCAAGGTTGTTTTCTAGAGCAAGATACACATTAGCCAATGTTTGCGCTTCCACCCCCTGAATAACCAGAATTTAGTAAGACTCCATTTTCACACGTGAATTGAAAGCAGTACTATTACAGAAACAAGTTCAGAAAGTAGTACATAGATATTCACCAAACAAGTCAAAAGAGATGAGGGAAAAATTTAGACCATTCAAAAGGAAAACTGCTCTTGTAACTAATGGCACTAAGGAAAAACAGAACCTGAGAAGCATCTACCACAAGAAGAGCGCCTTCACAAGCCGCAAGAGATCGAGAAACCTGGTTATTATTTTGGAAGACATCATCACAAAAGCAAACTCAGTAAAAGAATGCTTTCGCTCATAGAATTGGCATTTCCTTGCATAACCACTACCAAGGTGAATAGGAATAAGTTATTTATTAGAAGTACACATTTTTCACATTGGAAATGCCAAAATGTCATTCACAGGAAGATAGTTAAACACGCTACAAAATGAAGCTCCGAGTATAGTGTTCATGGGTACTTCGTAGAGTATGAGTTGTAAAATACAACTTTTGTAGTTTATTACAAGGACCAAACTTTTTGCTTTAGCTACAAATTCAAAAGGTAATGCCGGTGCTTTTGGTACAAGTTCCACAAAATTCAGAAATTTCTATATGCCATACTTGGATAACCGAGAAATGATTTAAGTCTCATATTGCGTTCGTAAGATGTTGAATCCTTTATCTTATAGGGGTATAGAAACTTCGGTGAAGGGTAATATGCATTTCCTACTGAGAATCTTGGAGGATCTGTGTAAGGATAGAACTGGAGTGAGATCTATCATGTGTAACTAATCGTGTTTTATAAATTGATGGCACCTGATGGGGTGACTGATCACGAATTTGACATGTTAAATGGATGTTTTCTGCCCATGATACCACTCAGCATTCGGATGCCATTTTCTAGCATTCGAACAGCTGTTGATGACCGGGTGTTTGAAAGGCATTATTTGTTGTTCGTACGTCAGTGAATTGAGTGTTTTTAAACAGACATGCTAGCAGCTCCCATGTTTTAGAGAATTCACTGGAGATAAGAGGTTTTGGGCAAAGAATTTTAGCCTGCAAGCTCATTGGGTGCCAAAAAGAAGCCCAATCCAGGCCTACAGGAGGCTGAGCATCACACCCAAACTTCACCTAATCAACATAGTGAATGGAAGAACCCTTTTTTTTGCAACTTTTGCATCAAATCTAGCTCTATTTGAGCTAGAAGACTCACTAGAGATAGGAAGGTAGCTATTATGTATGTTGACATCGTTTTTGTCCAGAGAAATCGAGTAAAACAGCCACAAATCGATATATGTGCCTGAAACCCTATCGTCATAGGAAAGCCAAAGAGTGTCATTGAAACGTCTATGCCTTCAAAGTGTGTTATCACATCTAAATGCTAATCTTGATGTACCACAGCATCCATGTGATGGGCACGATGTTTGACAATGTATCCCCGATTTATATCGATTTATTGTGATTTACTCCTATGTTTAGCAAATTATGAAAAACTACCATGAGCTATATGTCATTGTGCATTGTGCATCATAAGACAGTCCATGATAGATTAGTGGTCGTGCATCTCATCCATAAATAGGCGAAGGTCTAGCATCTCTCTTGATTTCGGACCCAGATATTGAGAATCTCTCTTTGTCAATGCATTGTTAACGTTTCCACTAATGAAGTTCATGCTAATGTATGTCACAGTTGATGGAATTGTATACTACCTAACTTGTCCTTGATTAAATACTATGCTTTAATGTAATAGTTTGTCATGTGAATTTCAATGCATAGCATCTCATTTGAGTGGAGCATTGAGCATGACCATCCCTACGTATACGCACAGGCATGCTTCAATAGATATTCAGAAGCACTGTATGACCATAACGGATGGATGTTAGCCACTTTAAAGACACCATCTTAGGGCCACTAGTTGGGTTCTAAACAATGAGTCAGTTCAGAGTGTCTTCATTGGTCAGTGGCTAAGCCGGTGAGGATGAGTACTTCTATAGGGCCACCAGCTGGGTTCTGGACATTTGAGTTTGAAAGAATGGAGACTTATAAGACCACCAGCTGGGTCTTAGACGTCTGAGGATGGACTTTAAAGAGTGGAGACTTACAAGTTTTGCTCGTGTCACGGTAGAGGAAGGAGTTTTTCTCTTAGTAAATCAGGGCACAGCAGAAAATTCGTGGTTTAAGCACCATTATTGGCACATGCTTCACCTATGATTCATCCATCCAACATTAGGTTCTATTTTGACCACACTTTCTTTACTCTATGACCATCTAAATAACCAAGTGGAGGAGTATTTTCCCCATCATTTGCCAGTGCTTCGTGGCTAATTCTAAGAAGTCACGTGATGAAACCAAAAGGTGGGTTGTCATACATATGTTGCTCTGTTTGGATTATGACTAGACACCTCGGTAAGATTTCATTCAAACTCAGTATCATATGGCAATTTGGATTGCCAAATGCCAATACATGCCCCTCATCCTCACTCTACTTCAGATACTTCTTGCTCATTTGACTTGTCAGCTAGGATTTATTAGCACTAATACTAAGTTGAATGTTTGATTGTCGAAACCATCATGCACTACTGTGTAATTGTGATTTACTCAAAATCTCCTGTATCTAAAGCATATTTGATCTCAATCATAATAGAGTTTCTATCTATGGTTAGCAACTTACTGAAAGGATTAGCTCATTCTAATAATTAGTAATATCCAGTGAACCAAAACTCGCTCAAAACCATATTCCCACACTGTCAGCAGGGCCCAGCATGACCACATTCAGCATGCCTCATGTCTGCAGCATGTACCGCACCAGACATAGTCAGCATGGTTTGTGCCATGGAATAGCAATCTTTGGTACTAACAACCATGCTTATTTTGCATACTACTTAGAAAATGCCAAATACATATGACGTTGATTTAAAGTGGTAATATGATAATATGATATAAACAACTGCATACCTCATAAGAGAAGTCAACATGCCCTGGAGTGTCAATTAGATTAAGACAATATGGCTCACTACCCAACACATAGCGCATTCGAGCTGCCTATAACAACGAACAAAAACTCATCAGCAAGATTCCATATTATTAAAAAAATCTAGGAATCAAGGCATATATTACCACTAAACAAGGTAAGTTGATACATGATATTAAATAAAACAGGGAAAACGAAATAAAGCTAAAATGGTACACTAAAATGTGGAGCATGACTATGAAGATAAACAACCAATCTAATTATTATTTTTCTTTTTTTGCTTAGTCGAGCCCCAAGGCTGGGTTCCAATCTAATTATTTTAAGTAAAGGCTAAAATAGTACAAAGCTCTTTTCTACTCGATCATCATATAAATACACACCTACAGATGAACATACATACATGACTATATGCACCCTAACCATCAAGCGGTGTCCAACTTTTCAAGGATGTCCTTTCGAATTATTGTTCCCTGTTCCATAGAGGATTGCGTATGTGAACGTTGAGAGCTACATCAATTCCCCTGCACTACCTCCATCTATCATTTTAGAATGTGTGTGATCTATAGATATAGTTCGAATAACCATGTGCACCTAAAACCTTCTTGCACATAACAAAACCACCACAAATCACTTGTTGATACTTCTAATAATAATAGTCAATTAGTCAATAATATACAGCATGCAACTTCTCTCATATTCGTATACCTAGAAGATAATGTTAGTTGAGCTCACTCTGGATAACACTATGCAAGAGTTAATCTACAGCATGCAACCTCTCTCCACAGATTATTAATGAAGACAAAGGCTCATAGTACCTGTAATTTGATTGTAATACCCCTTTCTCTTTCTAAATCCATGTTATCTAGAAATTGTTCTTTCATATCCCTCTTTTGTACAGTACCAGTCAACTGTAACAACTTATCTGCTAAGGTTGACTTCCCATGGTCAATGTGAGCAATTATACAAAAGTTTCTGATATTTGAGATAGGAACCTGTGCCAACACAGAGGTATGACAATGTCAGAAACCAAGCACATAAAGATGAATAAATTCACAAGGCAAAGATCTTGTGCAGAAATAAACATGGCTAAACATGGCTAAGTTATCAATACATGGATATAAGGTGCATAAAGGCACATAATATAGATTTTACTGAGAATCGAAAGGGGGCTGCAAGTAACATTGAAACGAATCTTCAAAGTTCTACATGTTTACGTCAAATGATAATCAAGCATAAGAATAACCAGAACATGAAGAAGCATGCTTGTAAAGGATGTCTGTTTATTAAAGGAGGAAGTTTATAGAGTAGCATTTAAGGACATGGGGATCCCCGTCAAAAAGATCCTATGCTACTGCAACATAATATCTCTACACAAAAGTTCCCACTCCTGAATTAGACATGAATCTTCCTACATTGTCAGATTCCACCAAGACACTTTTTAACAAGTTCTCAAGCCAATTTGTCATCCTTCCCTACGTAATGTGACTCAAACTTCTTGAGACACTCCAAAACTTACTTGACGGCACGATTGGAAGAATTACGGCATTAATGGATGCAATAAATTTAATGAAAGTTCATATGACATGAAAGTCACCTTCTACCACCTTCTAATACATTGCCAGATAGGATAAAAATAAGAAAAGGACAGAGCCAGAAATGGTAAATTGATTTTTATGTCATTTCTCTAGGAAAAGTAGTTAAGATTAAGCTTTCTTAGTTTAGCTATATAGCAATTTTCTCGTTATCTTTCCTCCAAATTTCCCCAAAAAAATGCCGGTCTTCTGATGTGGAGCAAGGAATATAAATTGAAGAAAACGAGACTGAGCGGGAGCAAGAGAGAAGCCTACGCTCAGGGAGTAACCTTCCTTCTAATTCGAATTGACTCATTTAAGCTAAAGACAGAGAGCATGGCCTATTCACAAGAATCGTAGAGAGGGTGTCTCTTCCATTGAAACACTTTGTTTGAATGCTTTGTACAGATAGACTTGATTACGGCATTGAGGCTATTCCATTCATATGGTCCACTCGAATGATGAGTACAAGCCTCAATCACAATCTGTGTTATATTCTTTTGATTGGGTTTGAACTCCTATTAGATTTAGTTAATAACTATTGAATGTAGAAGACCACCTTGTATGGGGAACTCCTGTCAGATGTAGTTAATATGTATGCATGGATGTTGTGACTTCTCTTATAGACATTAAGTTGACTAATGAAGATGCTAACGAAAGAGGAGGCGATTACGTGGCAAGACGAATCCTACCCATGTACTGGGATTTCCTATGCATGGCAGAGATAAAAGGGCTGGGTTGTGGGAAATCACATATGATAGAGATCGAGCTCCACTCAGATCAAATGACCGGGCTAAAGCCAGTCATCAAGGTCTAGTGACGCGGTCTAGACCCAGGCTCCAAGTCAACCCAATTGAAAACCAGGTCGGCTCGCCCTAGCTTGGGGCAAGTCCACATGGGGCCGGCCAATGGATCCTGGTCTGCAAGAAGTCCAATCCGACCAAGACTCACCTGGGCCTTATCTAGCTTAGTGTACTTATTGTTTTATTGGTTACTTTACTTCTGCTTTTCTTTTTTTACTTATATCAGAACATTATTAATAAGAAAAATAACATTGCTCTTTTGGCAAAAATCCTCTTGTGATTTCAGCTCAACTTCCTAGAGAAGTTCAACAACGAGATCTCCCTAAGAGCTCCTTCAACCATCTCCACCATCCACCTTTCCCCCCTCTCCTCCTCCACCGCCCAGACCATAGCCGCCCTCTCCCTACTCGGCCGCTTTTGTCGGAGTCACCGCCCAAAAGCCGCCACCACCTCCAACCACTCCTTGGTCGGCCGCCAAGCCGCCCATGGCCAACCCTAGGCTAGCTGCCACCCACTTCTAGCCCTAGTCGGCCTCTCCTTAGGTTCCAACCCCAAATCCATCTACTTACTCCACTTCTATTCCTAGCCCTTGATTCCTATTAATTCTAATCCTAGCCATCGAAAACCACTTACTCTCCATCTAATCTAAGCCCTAGGATCTACCCTACTTACTCTAATCTAATCTAGGTCATCCATCACCCACTACTTCACCTAAACCTAACTCCAACCTAGCCCCAATCCTAGCCGCCTCTCTTTCTCTCTTTGCCGACTTCCCTCCAAGCCACCGCCATCCCTCTCCTCTCTCCAGTGTACTTCCGCCGTCCCCAAACTCTACTTTGGCAATCTCACCACAGGGAATAAGCACAAGGAAGACCCTGAGTCCTTTCATATCATTCACAGAGGCAAGAGGCCTAGCACTCGAGCATACGAAGCTCATGAGAGATCTGCTCATAACGACATCCTACATGAAATCATTTTTGTATTTACAATGATCCATCGCGCCTCATAACATATTCCTAAAGTTGTTTAGGAGAGAACCTTTCAGCCTTCCACTTCTTAGAAACCTTGGAGATGAAGTGTCAAGACCCTAGAAAGGAAAATAATTCTAGATTCACCATTTGAAATGAATCATGAGCACACGAGGAGCACCAAGTGGATGAAACTATTTGGTCCCCATCCATATGCTAAAGGAAATACATCAACATAGGGGAGATCAATATGGCTATAGTTAATTTCCATATTCATGCACCCATACATACAATGAATGTTAAGCATCCTAGACCGTTCTTAACTGTTGAGATGGATATGTTAGCATGCATGTCTGAAGATAAAATCAAAGCTAGTGTCAGGTGTCCCCTCTGTTTGATCATATGGGAGCAATTCTAAATCACCGGAAGCATCAAACAAATACTTTTGAGCTAGGAAGCACGGACACTTCCGTAAGGCCAACGCACTCGTGTCGGACACCTTCAGGACACGGATGCACTTCCGGGACGTGTCGTGTCGGACGCGTGTCGTGTCGGACGGACACTCGTGCCCGACACGTCGAATTTTTAAATTTTTTTTTTTTTGTTGGACTCGGCAGGGACACGTTTGGGTTTTATTTATGATAACGGGTCAGGTTTTTACTATTTTAAACGAGTTTGACCCGTTAGGAGTTAATAACTCCTCTCTCGTAACTCTCGTGCCCAAACTGAGAGAATACGCTGGCCCTAACTAACTGAGAGAAGACGCCGCAACCAACAGCGACCCCAACCAGGTAAGCCTAAATCCAATCCCTCTACTCGTCTCTCTCAAATTTCCTCTGTTTTCTCTCCTCATCCCTCTCAAATCTAATCGACGGCGACCAACAGCGACATCGACGGCGGCATTTCCTCTTTCTCTCCGATTTCCTCTCCGTTTTCCTCTCCATTTTCCTCTCTCCGGTTTTATTTTGCTAGTATTTGACATAAATGATGGGGAAAAGGATTTCTTGATCTGTTTGATGCATTTTAAAGAGTTTTTTTCTTTTCTTTTGAGCATCCACAATCCAACATATGCTTTTTTTTTTGCGTATCCCCGCCGTGTCGTGTCCTACATTTTGGAAAAAATCACCGTTTTCGCGTCGCGTGTCCATGTCTATGCTTCATAGCTTTTGGGAGACCTTATTGTGGCATCCGGATTTGTACTTCTTGGAACTTACTAGACTTTCCAATTAGCTACTTGCAATAAATCACACTTTCACAAAAATTGAAAAGCCTATTTCATTCAAGTTTGTTTTGACAAACTACCCAATAGGCACTAGCGCAAACACTGACACTTTAAAAGTTCTCTTTTATTTATACAGAAAAATGCAAATTCTCCATCTAGTTTCTTATCTCTCTTAAGTGGGATGCAGCAGTTGGCTGTGTTGTTTGGTAAACCTGAACCAACAGCGTCATCTGCTTTCTATCTATTATCCTTTATTTGGTTTTTCCCAGCTCTAAAGGATCGCATAAAATTTAGCTTCACGAACATATTACGGAAGAATGACTTTCAAACAAGTAGAGAACTCCTTTTAGCTGAAAAATCATGACTACTGCCAAAGCATATTACTCGCAATTGTTCTTCATGGTACTGTTACAACTAAGCTGTTGCAAGAAAAATCTTATTAGCTGAAGAATCATGACTACTGCCAAAGCATATTACATTGAATTGTCAGTTCAATTCAAAGGGTAAAAGGTTGACAACGAAAGATGGACATGGAAACTACAATCTTATCAGCTAAGCGACCAAGGAGAGGGGTAGGTCGGTGAGACGTGATGTAAAAACTAATGCAAGACGGTCACTGAAGTCACCTAGTCATCCAATTGCAAGTAAACGATGGCCATTTAAGGGCTCTCAAAAATAGAAAATCAAAAGTAAATCCATGGACAAACTTATCGTGCTTTAATTTGGACGACTTAAACTCGAGGGTGAGCTCCTCTCCAGCCGAAGGAGCATGATGCAGAGCAAGGAATCTATGTGGAGGAAGAAGAGGGCAAGCGGGGGCAAGAAAGAAGCTTGTATGAAGGGAGGAAACTGACCCCTCCGAACAGGATTGCTTGTTGTTCAAACGAGCTCAATGGATCTAAAGACAGGGCATTGCACCACTCAAACGAATAGTAGCTCAGTGTGGGTCTCTAAATCAGGCTCAATCATTGGTGTAAGGCAAAAGGCATTCAAATGCTCTAGATCATTATTTCATGGTAGAAAGGCTATCCGCGTTATATCTGTCGTTTAAACAGTACCGTTCAACTGGGTGCATGTAGGTCTTAATCAGGGTTGGATTGTATTCATAGTTGGGGTCTTATTTTGAGTTACTTTCTTTTTGTCTAATTTGAACTCTTGTTTTGGAAGTTATTAATATATCTTGTATGGCAATGACAGTGATCTAGCTTTTGAGTTGTATGGTATTGAAGCTGGAGGTTTTCCCCACAGAAGAGAGTTGGTCTCCTTTTGTTCTCTCCCTCATCTAATGAACATCCATTCAATTGTGGCATACATTCGTTGTGTCATATGGTCGATAGTTGCGGAGCGACAGTTATCCAGCCTTAGCACCTATAAGCAGAACTTCTTTGGGTGCAAGCCTTTCTCGATCAGCTCAATTTAGATCGTGGTCTTGTCATGGGGATCTCCCTTACCCTCAACCGATCCAAGATCATCATCGTCCAATTTTTCAATGTTGAACTAAGAAATTCGAACTTCCCACATAGTCAAACTTAGAAAAAAAAATCTAACCTCAACTAGGGATTAATGTTTTCCACCGTGTCTTGTAACAAAATGGACAACTACGCAAGGATAGGCTGAAGAAGCCACCTTACATGGATTATTCAACTTTTCAGATGAAATCTGGATTAGAAATGTGTGATAACATGCTCGAAGAAGTATCTCAATTCAAACTCATACTAAAGTTCACTAAACAGAGTAGTTAAATTTCTTTGGTCCAATGACACTCCAAAGAAGTTGCGAGATCATATCCTCTAGCTCTAATCTTTCAGGCATTGATGAAAATTTATCTACACCTAATTTCACAAAGCATGAATCAGACACATAAAACATCCTAATTTCTGCCAATTTAGACAAACGACAAATTACCTCAATGATAGAAGCTATACAGGTTTGTTGACCAAAAGACACAGTGTCGTAAATGAAGGTAGTTTATTAATGGGGCACTTGGAATATCAAAATCTAACTCGGTGCCAATAACTTCATCTTTATAGTAGGTAGGTCAAAATTTCCAAGAAATAAATCAGTAAGAAAGTTAATTTGGAACCCAAAGGAAAAGAGCAGTTGACATCACCGAGAGCACAGATCTTAAAGAGGAAAAAAAAAGTCAAAACTTTCGTAACAAGAATCTACCAAGATGAAAACAGAACAAGCATACCAAGAATCTACCTTCTTAAGACGGTCTCGCCCGGAATCACTGGTGGCAGTCGCCGATAACGAGACGGCGTTGTTCTCCGCTCCGGCTGCTCTGCAGGAAACCCCCGACTTCCCTGGAAGAAACGAAGAACGTATCAGAAGACGGCAGCCACCTTGGGTAATCCGAGAATCCCCCATTCGCAATAGAGGGTCGTGGCATTGCGGTAGGAAGCTCGTCAGCCGGCAGACGCCGGAGGCCATGGCAAAGCTAATCCAAGAACCCCCAGCGTGGAGGGAGTGAATGGTGTGCCTCTCTCTCCCTTTGGTTTCAAACTTGCAAAGGTTTCTCTTCCGTTTGCTAACGGTTGCATGGTCTATCCAAGCACCCCGTATGAACCTCTCGCTCCGAGCCACACCCTGGGTGGCTGGGTGTCAAATCCAGAACCAACGAGTGAGATCAACGGTGCTTATTGGGCCGGACCCAATTTATGGGCTCGGGTCCGGCCAAGGTCTGTCCGAGACCGTCGGTGTGTTGGGCTCTAGCCGGTTTGCCAACCTTATCCAACCTCCCCTAATTTATCAAGCCAAAAAAAAAGGGTAATTTTATATGCACTACAATTTTTGTTATGTGCACCGTGTTAGCCCAGATATTGTTTTGATGATGTCAATATATGTTTGATGATAAAACAATGATTTAATATTATTATCCTTTAATTATGAAAAGCATTAAAATCATATTTAATGAGTTTTTGTACTGACGGTCGATGCGACGGACGATGCATAGATCGACCGTGGTGTATGACGGCTGATGCGTGGATTGACCGCGGAAGATGTTCGTGGGAAATAGGCTGACGGACGATGTGACGGTCGATGGACCAATCAACCGTGGCCTATGTAACTTGGCTCAAAGAAGCGACGGTCGATCAGTGCATCGACCGTGGGAAGCGATTTTCTAGACAGAGCCTGACGGATGATGTCACGGTCGATGGGACGGTCGACCGTAAGGCTTGACGGTCGATAGGTGGATCGACCGTGGCTCAAGGAAAGTCTAGCGGACGATGTCACGGACAATGCGACGGTCGACCGTGAGCCCAGAAAAAAGCCGTTAAAGAGCCGTTGCATGAGAAAGAAATAGGCGTTGGGAGGCTATTTGGAAGGGTTGGAAGCTCAGCTATAAAAGAGAAAAGTCCAGCAAACTTGCCAAGCACTTAGAGGGAGCTAAGGGATTATTGTAATCATATTCTAGCAAGTTTCTATCTCTTATTAGTGAGCTAAACCTTTGTAAAACTACTTCAAGTGTAAAGTAGACTTTGAAAAAAATATCTTAGAGAGATATTAGAGTGATTGTAAAGTTACCAAGCACCCGTAAGCTTGGTAGATATGTTGCCAAGCACCCATAAGCTTGGTGGACAACTTGTAAGAGGTCTTGCAAATAGTAGAACCTCAAGGAGGACCTTGAGTGAAGTGGACGTAGGCAAGGTTTGCCGAACCACTATAAATCTGGTACAATCTCTCTAACTCTCATCTCATATCCCTTGTTTAAATGTTTATTATCTGCTCTTATCTTTAGCAAGCATATGGTTTAATTAGACTCCTCCAATTTTGATTTCTTTAATTGATTTTAACGTATAAAGCCTAAGATAAACCCCCCTCTTAGAGCTTCAATTGGTATCAGAGCTAGGTCTCTATTTTTGTGGTGCAACAGCCCTTAGAGGATTCTAAATCAAGATGGAAATCATAGAGGGACAATCTACCAATAGGCCACCCTACTTTAATGGAATAAATTACACCTATTGGAAAACCAAAATGGAAATTTTCATTCAATCCATGGACTATGATGCATGGTTGATAATAGAATATGGAGATTCTATCCCTTTAAAAAACATTGAGGGAAAAGAAGTTCCAAAAGCTAAAAATGAATATACTCCTGCTGATTTTAAGAAACTTCAAGTAAATGCCAAGGCTAAAAACTTTCTATTTTGTGCCCTTAGTCCTGATGAATTCAATAGAATTTCTGCATGTAAAACGGCTAAGGAGATATGAGAAAAACTTGAAGTTACCTATGAGGGAACACGAGTTAAGGAGTCTAAGATTAGCATACTTGTTAATGATTATGAGCTATTCTCTATGAAGGATGATGAGAATATAAATGAAATGTTTACTCGCTTTATCGATATTATAAATATTCTTGATTCTCTTGGTAAAAGCTATTCCAATGATGAGATTGTAAGAAAGATCCTTAGGTGCCTACCTAAGACATGGGATCCCAAGGTGACAACAATCGAAGAAGTTAAAGATTTAACTAAGATGTCCCTTGATGAGCTAATGGGTTCTCTCATGACATATGAGATGAACATGGAGAGGAGCAATGATGGAGAAAGAAAGAAAAAGAAAACCATTGCTTTCAAGTCAACATACAAGGATTCATCCGACTCAAGCGATGAAGATGATGATGAAGAGATGCAAAAGATCACAAGAAGAATCCAACGAATCATCAACAATCAAGGAAAAAAAAATCCCAAAGGTGAAAAAGGAAACTCCTCTTCTTACTTAAATAAAATTACTTGTTATGAGTGTAGGAAGCCCGGACATTACATGTCGGATTGTCCAAAGCTCAATAAATTTTCAAAGAAGAAGAAGAAGGTCAAAGAAAAAAGTGGCTTGAGCTCCACCTCCGAAGAAGAAGAAGAAGAAACTGCAAATCTTTGTTTAACTGCCTTCGGAGTAAAAGAAAATAAAATTGACAAATGGAGGCGCAAGGTATTTAAAGGAGGATAACAATTTGGTTTAAAGGTAATGGAGGTATGTCTTATTTTTTGATATATGTCTCCTCCATTACATCTTCTTACTCCATTTTTCATTTAAAGTAATTTCATGTTTAAAAATGGTTTAAGAAAGTTTTTTGTATGAAGAATTGATTACTTTTTTTACAAATGACCGTTTTGATTGTAAATCTTCATTTGGTTTATTATTTTGAGATGATTTTAAAACTTTCTATTGGTTCTCTTAAGAATTTTTTTATTTTATGTTTTAACTTGATTCTTCTCACCCCTCTACCAAATCTTTTTGATGATGTCAAAGAGGGAGAAATATTGTGATATCAGTTTTTGAAAGCTCTTAAAACCTTATATTCTACATACTTAAAACCTTTTGATGATTAAAGGATTTACTGGAGATTTCATGAGAATATAATTCATGCTCAAATATCATGTCTCATTTTTCCATACAAAGAGGTACAAATGTCATATTTTGCACTTTCATATTTTTTGACCTATAATCAAGCCTGATATATCTATTTAGTGACATATGACTTGCATGCATCAGTGAAATTCATTTTAGAACATATTCTACGAGTTAAATGGATGACTAAATTAAGAGGGAGCTTTCAAGATTTTATCATCACAATTTAAAATGTTGCCATCATCAAAAAGAGGGAGATTGTTAACCCAGATATTGTTTTGATGATGTCAATATATGTTTGATGATAAAACAATGATTTAATATTATTATCCTTTGATTATAGAAAGCATTAAAATCATATTTAATGAGTTTTTGTACTGACGGTCGATGCGACGGACGATGCATAGATCGACCGTGGTGTATGACGGTTGATGCGTGGATTGACCACGGAAGATGTTCGTGGGAAATAGGCTGACGGACGATGTGACGGTCGATGGACCGATCGACCGTGGCCTATGTAACTTGGCTAGCTCAAAGAAGCGACGGTCGAACGTGGGAAGCGGTTTTCTAGACAGAGCCTGACGGACGATATCACGGTCGATGGGACGGTCGACCGTGAGGCTTGACGGTCGATAGGTGGATCGACCGTAGCTCAAGGAAAGCCTGGCGGACGATGTCACGGACAATGCGACGGTCGACCGTGAGTCCAGAAAAGAGCCGTTAAAGAGTCGTTGCATGAGAAAGAAATAGCCGTTGGGAGGCTATTTGGAAGGGTTGGAAGCTCAGCTATAAAAGAGAAAGTCCAGCAAACTTGCCAAGCACTTAGAGGGAGCTAAGGGATTATTGTAATCATATTCTAGCAAGTTTCTATCTCTTATTAGTGAGCTAAACCTTTGTAAAACTACTTCAAGTGTGAAGTATACTTTGAGAGAAATATCTTAGAGAGATATTAGAGTGATTGTAAGGTTCCCAAGCACCCGTAAGCTTGGTGGATAGGTTGTCAAGCACCCGGAAGCTTGGTAGACAACTTGTAAGAGGTCTTGCAAGTAGTGGAACCTCAAGGAGGACCTTGAGTGAACTCTCATCTCATATCCCTTGTTTAAATGTTTATTATCTGCTCTTATCTTTAGCAAGCATATGATTTAATTAGACTCCTATTTTGATTTCTTTAATTGATTTTAACGTATAAAGCCTAAGATAAACCCCCCTTTTAGAGCTTCACACCGCGCCAAAAATATTTTCATATTACCCATTATACCCTTACAGTTAAATCTCCATACTACCCTTATTTAATAATCCATCTCAATAGTTCTAGTCTTCTAAGTCTCATTCTGATCTCCAACCCTCCTCCGGCTCTCCTCCGGCTCTCCGCCTGTCGCTCTCGTCCACCCCATGGACACCTGCTCCACCTTCCTTGGCCGCCCCCATCGGAAATCCATCTCGTAGATCCCCTACTTCGGAGACCCCGGCACCATCAACGCTCGCTTCGATGCATAGTCGAACACCCTCCTCACCCAGTTCTCCATGTGTCGCGCCCCGACTCGCGAAAGCCTAACCGGGCCGGGCGATGCGAACCGGAACTTAACCAACGCGGAAAAAGAACGACGAAGGTTCCCTCTAACCTATTGGTCTCCCTAGCAATTCACCAAAACACCCTCAAGAAAACAATATTAATTAGCAAAACCTCGAACCTCAGATTAAAAACTCAAGAAGATTTAATATACATATCCTCGGAGAGGGGAAATTCGAATACAACATTACTCCTGTAGGAGACTATCTAACTTAGTGTATAAAAGCAATAAACGATCACCACCTCTCAAGCCCACCTGGCGCCGCCGCACCGCCAACCAACTGCCCGGTAGGGGCCACAGAAGAAGAACTGCCGCCTGCACCTGCAAACGCAGCCTGGGTAGGTGTGAGCACTAAGCTCAGTAGGGATCTACACTACGACACACAGAAGGAAGAGGGAAACGCAAGAGTGTCGCCCTCGAGTAGGATCTGGGTGTATACAGGGGTCCCATAACCCCACCGCGTGTCCCTGGTGCCCAGGAGCAGCACACAGTAAGCTCAACAAACACTGCTGACTCACATGCAGATAACCGGCACTGCAGGTGGGAAATGGCACCACTGAGGGGGCCGTTTCCACCACTCAAGAGTCGACACAGTGGAACACCGGCTACACCTCAGCCTCCGACTCGAGTCCGACACTACCTCTACAATCATCAAGCCACAAGTGTACCAGTCATCTAAGCCTATCATTGAATCGACTGGACACCACAATTCAAACCGGGTCAAAACTACCCAACCCCGGTCCTAGGGCTAAGTCCGAGCTTCCAGCCTCGGGACGACGACCCAAAGATCACCCACGCCCTAACCAATGCAACTAATGCACACAACAAGAATGCATGCTATGACATACACAGATAATAGGAAAGGCATGCAACAGTATGTCAAGCATCATATAAGTCTACTGGATCGCTGCAGCGGTACCACCAACCGCTGCCAGCCGATCCGCAGCGGGTCCCGGCTTTACGACGGTACCACGACCGTCAACCACGGACTCCTGCAATGGGAAGCAACCCCGAAAACCGCTGATGAACAGTAGAAATATAATATTATAATTCGACATATAACATTATATTTTAAAACACCAAATGTTCTCTACTAGGGGCTATTTGATCTGGTCGATCCGACGTCCAAACGACGTCGAATTCAAGATCCAACTTAGCCACCAGTAGAGCTACATGTATGGATCAACATATCCCAAAATCATAATTATCCAACGGTTGGATTAACGGGAAAACGCTAATCAAAATCGTTAATCAAACTAACTTACCCATTAATTGCTGCAACGCAGCCCTCCAGTAAACAATTCATAAGAAATCGTACATAAATCAGAAAAATATGAAACAAGATGGAATGGAAAGCTAACGAAGTTCTACAACTCTTATGTTTATGAAAAGCCAAGATTATGTACTCTCCGGCCGGAAAACTCGCCGCAATCCGGCTGTTTCTCAAGAACAGCAGAAAACCAGAAATCTGAGACTAATCATCCATAAAACCTACTCAAATCTCAACTGATTAATATGAAACTTAAATGAGTTATTCTACAAGGCATAAGAAAACCAACAAAGCAAGGATCAACAAGATCCAACGGCTAGATCTCAAGAACACCCGAAATAAACATCAGTAGGTATAACCCTACCTAACTGCACTTTCCTCGGCTGATTCCCCGTGATTTGATCGCCAACAAATTGCCAAATAACACCAGAAGCCTTCCTCTCGTTGTCACGAATCCAACGAGCCAAAGAACACCCAATTTGGTGGCCGGAGGAGGGAGAACGGAGGGAAAGAAGCTCGTCGGCGGTAAAGGGAAGAAACAGAGCACCGCGGGAAAGAGAGAAGGAAGGAAGGAGAAGAGAAGGAGAAGGGAGGAGGAGGAGGGGAAGAAAAGAGGGGAAAGGGGGGAGGGAAAGCCGGGAAAGAGGGGGAAAAGCTGGGGGAAAGGGAGGGGAAGTCTTCCCTCCCTGACAGGGGAGAGCGACGGCCGACGACCGTCCTCGCGAAAGAGAAAACCCACCGACTCGAGCATGATCGATCTCCAAGGCATGTGAGATCGATCTCCAAGGCATGTGAGATCGATCTCCTTTGCAATCGAGATCGATCTCCTTGAAATCCAGATCGATCTCCCTAGCCATCCAGATCGATCTCCTTTACTCAGAAAGGCAAACTTGGGCTAAAACACAAGCCCAAGCTCAGATCTTCCGATCTCGGGTTCACCTAGCCATTCTAAACAAACATGAACACAGACAAGGCCAGTGTGTGCGCACACGAGTGTGAAACAAACCAACAAGGCGCAATTTACCAAATTGCCCTTGCGGTCTACAACGAGCCACAGGGGTAGAGGGACAGGTCCTCACACCATGCGTCGAGTCTGTCGTCGCTCGCCAGCTCTTCTAGATCAGATGAGAAGATCTTATCGACACCCATGTGATCGATGAGCTCGCTCCCATTGTTGACCATCTTACATAGATGACCAGCTTACATTAGATTGGTAAATATTGTTTCTTTTTCTCGGAAAAGGTAGGGTTTTGACATTCTTGTTGTTGCATCCTTGATGCCAGCTTACATAGATGATGAGTCTACTTTGATTCCAAGAAACACTATAGACTGATATATGTTGTTTCCACTCTGTCGGAAAAGGTAGGGTTTTGACATTCTTGTTGTTCCATCATTGATTCACAGCGTACGTAGATGAGTCTACTTTGATTCCAAGAAACACTTCGGTGCTAGTTCGTATGATTCCAAGGCAGCTTCGAAAGTCTATTGTCTTGATAGACAACAAGTATGTATCTTGCACTTCTTGAACTTTGCCCAATCGAATTTCTTGCTTTTACTTTGCCTTCCAGGTTGCTTTGGAAGATTGAATGCTTTACTTTAGCTAATAAATCAATCTTGTGATTGCAGATTATTGATTTTTTTTTAATATGCAGGTTGTCAGTTAAGAAGGTTGAAGATATTCCAGCGCCAAGTAGCAGGCCCATCATGAGTTCATCTTCTGCTGTCAAAAATGTAATTTAAGTAGCCTAGAATATTGATGTGCTAAGCAATTTATATTTGAGCTCTTGTTTCTTTCAGCTAGATCCTGTGATGCCTTCATAACTGAGGACTGGATAATGATACCTGACCTCTAAATTTTGCAGCCAATAGAATTTGAATGGGATGATTTTGGCGACGATGTGTATGCTATTCCCGAAAAAAAAACTGTTCAACCAAAAGATCTTGTTCCATATTTCATCTCATTTCAGCGCTAGTCACCTACAGAGAGTAGTGCTCTAAAGGAGATACTGGGTTCATATTTATAGATTAATGTCTTTTTGCTGGGAGCTTGTACTTGAGATATTTGATTCATAGATCATGTAGGGCGGTGCATATTTGATTCTTCTTCCTAACAGCTATGTCGAAATGGTGATATATTT
Source organism: Narthecium ossifragum (assembly GCA_963920575.1). NCBI lineage: Eukaryota > Viridiplantae > Streptophyta > Magnoliopsida > Dioscoreales > Nartheciaceae > Narthecium > Narthecium ossifragum. Next base: position 4,880,157 of record OY986971.1, on the reverse strand, counting down.
TCCGTGTACATCATGTTGCTTATAACGTGCGCATGCACCGATATTTTTATGTGTATGTACCGATATTTTTTTTTGCGCATGTACAACTATATGTGAGGAAGCAAATAAAGGATGATGTCTGATTGATGGGTCGTAATGCTGAGCATTTGTTTTGGTGTGAATGTGCATTTTTTTTGTGCGCATGTTCATTTATTTTTTTTGCGATCCACGTATCCCCAGGAAAGAAGTTGTGGAGGCAGCAGTGGGAGCGCCAGTTCCATTGCATGTGCGAATCACTCATGCTCTCAATACAGTGAACTAGGACGATGGTTTCAAAACTGGCCGCTAATCATCAATTGTCACGTAATTCTGAAGAAATTTTTCCAAGAATTGGAACAATGGTAGATTATGCTATGTACCATTTCAGATTAATGTACTTTTGGTGTTTATGTACCATTTCAGATTGATGTACCCTTGTTAGAGTCGTGTGCGATGAAGAATTATGTATCATTTTGAAATGATGATATATTTTCCGCGTACATGTTGCTTATAATGTGTGCATGCACCGATATTCTTGTGCTCATGTACCGATATTTTTGTGCACATGCCACCGAATCGGTAGTCCACTACCGATTCTTCTTTCTAGTTTATCGGTAGACCACTACCGATAGACTAGATCAATGAATTGGCAGGTCACTGCTAATTGAATTATACCGGTAGTGAGATACCGATTGATTGATAGAGTCCATCGGTATCTCACTACCGATATTCTTGTGTGCATGTACCGATATTTGTGTGTGCATGTACTGATATTTTTGTGTGCATGTACCCATATTTCGATGTATACAAAACCATGTTTCTTAATTAAAGGACAATAATGGTATATATCAAAAATCATACATGATGCAATTAACATTCGATGGTGTTTTAAAAATCGCGTCCTGTGCACTTAAAAAAATAGGTGCACTTAGTAAAACCGGTAGTGCATATAACATGGCCAAAAAAAAAAAAAGTGATGAGGAAGTGAGAGAGAAATAGTTTTGAGAGAGGGTGAGACGTGATTGTTGTGCGGGATGGAGAAAGAGATCGAGAGACATGCAATGGTGGGAGAGAACGAGAGGAGAAATTATTCAATGGAGCTTTGTGTCACACCACGTCAGTCCGTGCAAAACCTCACCAACATAACAACACATAAATCTTCTGTTGACCAATATCATACAAGTAGGCCACATCATCACAAGAATCTTGATTTCAAACAAAATCGAAGGAAAAGAATTTTTTATTTCATCTTAAATTAAAATTAAGATGCATTGATATTGGGCTCTAAATGAAATTTATAAAGATTCTTTTAATGATGTGAATTAGCCCTAGATGCGAATCAAAAAAAAAGGCTTGTGTTGTTATGTTAGTAAAGCTTAGCACGGACCGTTGTGGCGCGATGTGAAACTCCCACTGAATGATTTCTTGTGGCTGTATAGAGTGAAGATCTTATAAATCAAGATAATAACTCAAAGATAGCTCATTTTTGAACCGGAGAAAACAAAGACCGTACTATCGTACGAAACAGATTTTTTTTTTTCAAATATTCAAATAATTCTAGGCTGAGTCCGCGGAGATCCTATGCAACAAATCAACTTTAGAAGATATGAGACGGTCTATGATAGTCTAGAAAATTTATATCTAATTGTGCATAACATCGACACGTGGCAAGCCTACGAGGGAACAAGGGACTTAAAATGGGGGAGAGAAAAGGAGAGAAATAGCGATCGGTTGAAATAACCGTAGACGACACTAGTCTACACATATCTTATCCGGATGGAATGCAGGTTCCATATCATTCTGTTGTCCTCCGATCTACATACAAACAAACAATCCAATCCGTGGCGTTCCTCCGATTAATCCCATGGATACCAGAGCAACCACATATAGCCATCTAACCACGTGACAGACACGTAAAGATAACCGCTGCGCCACGTGTCAGCTGCAGAGGTGTCTTGCATTTAAAGAATCGGCGCGATCCCGCTTATCCTTCAAACATAAACAAAAAAAAGAAAACTTATATTCACAGCAAAATTAGAATACGCGTCGAAACCGCGTGAATCGGATCCGTCTGGCAACAAGATATGCAGGCGGCGTTGCAATTCAACTCGACCTACGACGTGTCGATACATGATTGAGCGAATATTTCCGGAGATGAGTAGAAGCAACGGTCACGAATCGAGTCCGCTTAAACAAACAAAAAGGGCTTTAGACTTCCGTGGCTTATTCGAACGCTGCGAGATTTAAAGGGGAAGAGGTGGAGGAGAACTGGAGAAGGAGAAGAGAAGCGAAGGGGGACGATGATGAACAGCAGGGAGGAGGTGGAGAGGGTGTTCAAGCGCTTCGATGCCAACGGCGACGGAAAGATCTCCGCGGCGGAGCTGGCCGACGTGCTGCGCGCGCTCGGCTCCGACGTCTCCGAGGAGGAGATCGGGATGATGATGGAGGAAATGGACTCAGATCGCGACGGCTTCGTCGACCTCGACGAGTTCGCCGAGTTCCACTGCGGAGGAGGCAGGAAAGGAGGAGGAGCGGCGGCGGCGGCGGCCGGGGCGGAGGAGGCGGAGCAGCTGCGGGACGCGTTCGAGATGTACGATCTGGACAAGAACGGGTTCATATCGGCGGGGGAGCTCCACCTGGTGCTGAAGCGGCTCGGGGAGAAGTGCTCCCTCCAGGACTGCTCGCGCATGATCGACTCCGTCGACTCCGATCGCGACGGCAGCGTGAACTTCGAGGAGTTTAAGAAGATGATGATGGCGAGCGCACGCCCACACCAGTAACAGGAGGGGCTAACGCTGTGGTTCGCATTAACATAATGTCTTGCTGATCGAAGATGTCCATACATGTAGGAAATCCGTTGTAGTTGGTGTTTTTAATATTTTAGGTGTCCGTCTCCCTGCCGACAGTCAATATGCTAACAGTTGGTCTCTGTACAGCAGTTACATTTGTGGCTGTGGCTGTGGCTGACTCTAATTTTACTTTTTCTAGAAAATTCTCATTTGTCCTGTTTATTGGGAAAATTCGATCTGATATTCCAAACACTTTTCAAAAATTGGTTCTTTTTTGTTTTTCTTGTAGAGCATCCCTTTCACACGCTTGGTAGCGTATCTCTTTTTTTTCTGTCCTGATTCTATCCTTTGGATTAGCTCTCGGCTTCCATTGTCTTCTGTTATTGATGGGAATCCTTTTCTTTTCTTTAGTTTTCGACTCTCGCATCCAATTCGATTGTTCGCGAGAAAATTTATGGAAGGGAGAGACTCAAACACTTTAATTAGAAAGTGACTTTTAATTACAAGAAATCAGGAATAGAGCTTTCCATCCTACGCGCTTTGCTCAGTGTTCCAAAGGGGATTCAGATGCATCGCCCATTTGGGCCGTAGGATCGCAGCGTGATGTGTGCAATTGCGTCATGATTTGATGCTGATTTAAAATGTGATCGCAACGTGATGCAATCGCACATGTTGTAGACAAAAGTTTCTACACGAGAGCCCTTGGAGGGAGCCCAACAAAACATCACTCCAACGAAGAAGATGGGTCACAAAGAATAAAGACATCACGAAAATATATACGAAGGAACTAGTTGATGAGAGGAAAACGATTTGGATCAAATATCATGAAACCGCAGCAGTTAACAAGCAAGCATGATGAGTAACTGCACAAGAGCCGCATCAACCGCTACCAACCACATAACTGGCGAGGAAGGAGTATAAAAGCCAGAGAGAAAACCAAGAAGACTCTCTTGCAACTTGAAATCAAAACTCAAGAGTACAGACTCTTTAAATATGAGGATTAGAGTTTTTGTAATCTTAGGAATAGATTTAAATTAGTTTTCGCGAGATGGACTCACACCCTTGTATTACTTTTGTTGCGACCGCAATCCCTTGATCCCTGAGATAAGTTTTCGGAACCGTCATCGGTGTCGTGTTCTTTGTAAGTTTGACTGAGCCATTCTTTCATGGTGTTGTTAGTTGCAATTAAAAAATTATCTTCGACGGTGCCGCTTACTGGTGCTGTCAGAGTAAAATTGTTTATTCGATTTGTCATTTAGTTTTTCGTCGCGTACCATTTTGTTTCGCAATACCCTCCTTCGCCCGACGAGGAGGTTGGAGAGCTCACGTCCCTGTATCAAGACTTTAAAGTGTTTTCGATGACTATGACGAAAACCAACGTGAATATTTTTTGCACTCCCGGTGAGACTCAGTGTGCTTGAAACGTTTGGCAAAACGTATGTGACTACGATCAGGAAACATGGTCGGCGAAGAGCACGGAAATGAACCGATCATTAAAGATGAAACTAACCAAGAATAGACAATGTTCCCTACAAATCCAATCCAAGACATGGGAGGACACAACGAAAGGAATCAACTCAACAACACCCAGTTCCCAAATGGCGAGCAGGTAATATCTCATTATAATGTCTTTCCTGATCTTGCGATGTATATGGCCTTTAGGCAATTATTTGATGCGTTTACTCAAGAGATTAGACATAATGACAAGAGATTAGGGAATCGTATGAGCACAGTGTCTCACAGTGTGTCCAAGCCAAATCATGATTATTTCATACCATGTTAATGAGGGTTATATATGCATGAACCCTAGCCCATGATGAATCCTAAAGAACAAAGAGCCAATAATAATGGCCACTGCAAAGGAGGTTATCCATATCAAGGGAATAACCAAGGCGGTAATCCTCATAGGCCTTTGCGAAGATCTCCTCTTCCTAGGTTTAATCCTCAAGTACCTCCTGACAGGGAACCATATTCGGAAATTCCTCGGGTAAACCGAGAGGGGGAATTCGGAAATAATTTTCGAGAGCCTCATTATAGGCCACCTCCAAGGAAGGACTTTCGTGCTCCACCATTCGAGGGAGAATATCTGAACCCTGGATGGGGAACAAGAAGCATGGGAGGGACGAAGGCCTGACCTAATGGAATAGATAGAGACTATCATACGAGAACAAATGGTTAGGGTTAGGCCAACTCGAACACCCGTAGATAGGAAGCCTTACCCCGATTGGATAGACCAAATATATCCTTTCCCTAGAGGATACAGAGTTCCAAACTTCCCTGCATTTACATGAGCTGATGATATCACCACGATAGAACACATTGGCAGGCGAACACCTGTAGATAGGAAGCCTTACGTCGATTGAATAGACCAAATGTATCCTTTCCCTAGAGGATACAGAGTTCCAAACTTCCCTGCATTTACAGAGCTAATGATATCACCACTATAGAACACATTGGCATGCACTCACTTCTTTGTGGAGATGTGAATGACTACCATAAGCTAAGGCTTTCCCCAGTTCGCTTTCCGGAATGGCCTTATCATAGTTCCTCAGTTTGTCGCCGAATTCGGGACAAAACTTGAGACAGATGGAACAAATGTTCCATACACAGTTTTATAACGCACATCTAGAAATATCTATGGCTGATCTTGCTCTGATGAGGCAATTGTCAGAAGAAATTGTTGAAGATTTCCTTCGACGGTTCAAGCGAGTAAGGAGTAGGTGTTTTACTTCCTTGTCAGAACATGAATTTGTGAAGATCGCCCAAGGAGGGCTCACTTTCGAGCTGAAAAGGAGGTTCCAATATAGTGATTTCAAGAAATTATTTAAATTAACATCTAGTGTTGTCACATACGAGCAACTACTCATAGAAGAGGCGAGAGCCAAAAGCTCTTCGGAGCGATCCTATTATAGGGATTCTAATTATGAAATACATAGGGTGAGGCAAATTTGATGTTTGCCTCACCGAGTTAAAGAAATTTGGACCTTATATTTGTAAGGCTTTAAAAAAAACCGCAGATGAGATTAAAACAAAAGAGGTTGCTAAGGATGAAAAACGTCCAATTCGAAAGTTCACATTTGATATCACGAAAGTTGATCAAATATTTGATCACCTTAATAAGGACAATCAAATCAAGCTCACGGAGAGCCATGTTCTCCCAATGACAGATTAGACTAAGGGCAAGAGGTATTGCAAGTGGCACAATGCCTGGTCCCATACCCCAAAAACATGTTTGGTCTTTCGTCATGTTTTGCAAGACGCCATTGACAATGGGCGAATTGGCCTCCCTAAGAAGGAGCCAACGATAGGAGTTGACAAGAATCCATTCCCAAAGACGGCCGGCATGAATGTCACGTAGGCTGATGTATCAAAACTTAAACTTCCCAAGTTTAAACTGGTGTTAGATAAAAACACAACCATAGACAAGAAACGTCGTAGTGTGTTCTCATGAATTGAGTCCACCAAAGGCAAAAGTAGCAGCTATAGTGAAGGATTATGTACCCGTTGCAAAAGAGAAATGAAGGATGACAAGTCCCCAAACAGAGCCTCAAAGCAAGAGGCCCAACAAGAGAGACCTCGCATTCGAAGTGAAGTAGTCATGAATTATGCCCCCCGAGTATTGTATGAGTATCGCCAGCCCCATCAATAGATTAAGATATTCAAACCACATCCTTAAGTGTCAAACAGAAGGCATTCTTATGACTTCTGTACGCAGAGGACGGTCTCTGTAGAAGAAATGACTAAGACTCAGATCGGTCGATGCCAAAGGAAATATGGCAAAACTATGCGGTGAAAACAAGATGTCACCGCACAAGTTCAAGAAATGAAGGATCCCAACGAAGGAAGTTAACATCTCAAATCCTAAGATCGAAGAATGGTATAAATTAGACAGAAATTACAAGGATCATGATGATGAATGAGAAGAGCTAATGTTGTTGTAGTTTGGTTTGATGCCGCCAGTAGTGGCGAATAACTACATGTTGCTAATAAACTTTGGCAAGCCAAGTCACAACCCAAAGAGTCCATCTTCGTCAACTGGATCCCATGACGATGAAGAATAAGAATAGGATTCCAGTGAAATCCCGTTATCACCAAGTCACAACACATCTTTCTCAGATGAGTGGGGCTTAACCAACTATGAGGAATCGATGGCCATGCTAACCGCCGAAGAAGACACTATTGTAGAAGGACCAAAAATGGTCTAGGTCGAAAGGAAGATCAAAGTCGAAGAAGAAGCAACACGAAGAAAAATCTCCACATGGAAACTGCTAATGGAGCTCTATGAGGCCGGAAATCCTAACATCGATTTGTTGGGAGATCCGAGTGAGAAGTATGATTTTTTTTGTGGCATACAATGACCCTATGGTAAAAACATGGGTCCCCGCATCCAATGTGCATCGAAGACCCGAACCCATGCCCCCATTGATTATTAAACCTACGGGATGGGGAGACAAAGAAGAGCTGCCAAAGTTACCCTATGAGAAATCTTTGTCAATGGTCAACAACTCCACAAAGTCCGGTTCGAAATGAAAGCAGGGTATGTACAAAATGCATTCAATTGATGCATCCGTCCTTGAGGAAGAAGACAAAGTGGTTTTTGATAAGCCACCAGAAAAGATAACTAAACATTTACGGCCTTTGTGCATAAAGGCCGAAGTCAATAGAGTGCCCATGACGAAGGTCCTAGTTGACAATGGAGCCATAGTCAGCGCGATTCCATATCGCATGATGAAGAAGCTGGCGAAGAAAGATGAAGACTTCCTTCCCATTGAAGTGGTATTGACCAACTTCAATGGTAGGGTGGCTCCTTTAAAAGCTATCCTACCTTTACAGCTTTTGATGGGAAGCAACAAAAAGACAATAGCCTTTTTCATGGCAGATGGGTCAACCAATTACAATGTACTCTTAGGGAGAGATTGAATCCATACGGCGCGATGTGCGCTCTCATCATTGCATCAGTCATTAGTCTTCTAGAGTGATGAAGACAAAGTAGAGGTAACAGCAGCAGACAATAGACCTTTTGCACAATCCACCAACGCAACAGAGGCATCATTATACAATGGTAATTTTGGCCCAATCAGGTTTGAAGAGATGAACCAGGAGTTGTAAGCAATCTCCGAAAATGAAGTGCCCAATTTGCACCAAGACATAGCTCTCATGTTTAGCCAGTTGAGACCAAATGTTATGGTCTTCAAAAACCCAATTTTCGTCGCAAACCAGCCACCGGGGGTCATGCATAAAACCGATCGTGAAGAGGCCGTTTTTATGGCCCTCCATGCCAAACTGTTGGCCTATCGCTGGGAAGCCTTTGGATATAGTGAGGCATACGAAATGAATTGTCCCCTCGAAGCAAAAGATGAAGAATTGGTCGGTTTTCAAATTAGGCCATTAGGAAAGAAAGGTTACATACAAGCTCAAGATCCGCTGGAAGAGATCAAATTGGGTGAAAATGGGGAGCATCACCCAACCTTCATCAGCAAGTTATTGGATAGCAAAACCAGGTACGAGTTGATATCACTCTTGAAAGCTTTCAAAGATTGTTTTGCTTAGGAATTTCATGAGATGCCTGGTTTAGATAGAGAACTTGTTGAAAACAAGTTACCCATCAAGAAGGGGTACAAACCACACGAGCAACCACCTAAACGGTTTGCCATGAATATCACTCTCGAAATTAAGAAAGAGATAGAATGGGTATTGAAAGCCAATTTTATTAGAACTTCTATATATGTTGAGTGGCTATCCAATATCGTGCATGTCATGGAAAAGAATGACAAGCTAACAGTATGTGTAGATTTTAGAAATTTGAATCTAGCCACACCTAAATATGAATACCCTATGCCCACGATAGATGCATTCGTAGACTCGACGGTCGGGCATGAAGTATATTCGTTCATGGATGGTTACTCAGGATATAACCAGACTTATATAGCCGAAGAAGACATCCCTAAAACGGATTTTCGTTGTGCTGGGGCACTTGGCAATTACGAATGGATAGTAATCTCATTTGGCTTAAAAAAATGCTTGTGCTACTTACCAGTGAGTCATGAATTTAATATTCCATTATATAATTAATTATTCCATAGAAGTATATGTGGATGATATAGTTGTTAATTCTAGCGAATCGACACAACACTTTGATCATCTTAGACAGTCATTAGAGCATATGCGAAAATATAACCTGAAATCAAACCCTCTAAAGTGTGCATTCGGAGTGTCATCCGGCAACTTTCTAGGATTTATCGTCCATCAAAAGGGTATTGAGTTGGACGCTAACAAGGCTAAAGCAATACTAAAAGTTGACCCTCCAACGAATAAGAAAGAACGGCAAAAGTTCTTGGGGCAAGTTAATTTTTTGAGACGTTTTATTTCAATCCGTGTAGAGAAAACCAAGGTGTTCTCATCTCTATTAAGCCTAAAGGGTGCAAACGAATTCGTCTCGCAGCAAAAGCATTAAAAGGCCTTTGAAGAGATAATAGAATACCTGTCGAACCCGCCAGTAATGGCGTCGCCAAGGCATGGCGAACCATTGAGACTCTACATCGCTGCCACAGAGGAGTCAATCGGCGGCGTATTGACTCAAGAAGATGGGAATGGGAACGAAAGGGCTATATACTACCTCAGCAGGCAATTGTTGAAGTATGAAGCCCACTATTCTGTATTAGAAAAACTATATCTACCTGTTTATTTCATATGTACGAAATAGAGGGTTTACTTAAAACCCGTCACTGTGTATTTGGTTTTTTAATTTAATATTATCAAGTACATGTTTTCCTGTCCTATCGTAAATCGACGAATTGGAAAATGGATCCTAGCTTTATCAGAATTTGATATCTAATTTGTGGCACATCAATCTGTAAAAAGCCAAGTATTGGCAGATTTCTTGGTTGACCACCCATGTGAAGAAGTGCCCAAAGAGCCAATCATAGACATAGGCTCTATAGGCCCCTTGGATTTTATATTTTGACGGGTCAAAAATATCAATAGGAGTGGGGCTTGGTGTTTTTGCAGTGGCCCTGAATAATCAGTGCTTTTCATACTCATTCACGTTCAATCAGTTATGCATGAATAACTAGGCCGAATATGAGGCTGTAATTATCGGCCTTGGAATGTTATTCAAAATAGGTGATGGATCATTAATCATAAAGGGTGATTCACATCTAGTCATGAACCAAATAATTGGAACGTACCAATGTTTAAGCGGAGCGCTGACCCCATTGCACCATATGGCCCTCAAAATTTTAGGCCAATTCGAAGAGATAGAGATCAAATGCATTCCACGATTATGGAATGAAAAGGGCAATGAATTAGCCCAAATCGCTTCTGGGTATAGGCAAGTTGAGGATTTAAAAATTGAAAACATGGATTGTCGTCCCGGTGGCACGCACCGTGCCTGCAGCCTACTGCCATGGTACGTGTCGGCGACATGGATGTGTGCCGGACCAGCACGCCCCCGTGTCGTTCTCGTTTTTCTTCCTTCTCCTCCTACTTCTCTTCTTCTTCTTGCACGGTACGGGGAGGGGGGGGTTTGATGTCGCTAACCCCCAGGCACGGATAGTGCCGGACCGACACGAAAATCCATGGTTAAAAATATGCACAAAACGGGAATCATAGACTTCGCTTTAAAACAAAATGAAAAGCAAAAGATAATTCATATGAATACTTTGGAGGCTAGCCATAATGATTGGCATGAACCTAATGTACACTTTTTACGAGACCCAACGAAAAAAGCATATATGTCTATTAAACTCAGAGCGATCAACTTCATTTTGATCGATAATACCTTATGCAAAAGAAGACCACATGGAACTCCTTAGATGTTTAAGGAAGAAGCGAAGGTAATAATGGGAGAAGTACATCAAGGAGTATGTGGAGCTCATCAGCCAGGAACGAAAATTAGATGGACTTTGTTGCGAAGTGGTTGCTTTTGGCCAAAAATGGGTGAAGAATGTAGCTGTTTTGTGAAAGGATGTCTTCGTTGCCAACAACATGGCCCATTACATAGAGCGCCAGCGAAAGACATGGTGTTGATAATCAAATCATGGCCATTCAGATGTTGGGAAATTGACATTATCAGCAAGATTGGGCCTCCATCATCCAAAGGTCATCATTTTTTCATTGCAATAACTGATTTACTTTACAAAGTGGGCAAAAGCAGTGACAGTAAAAGATGTCAGCGAAGACACCATCATAAGAATTTCTAAGGAAAATATATTAAAACGGTTTGGGATTCCTAAAAATATAGTAATGGATAACGACTTAATGTTTGTAGGGTAAAAAGTCCTTTCATTTTTTCAGGACTATGATATACAACCGGTTAACTCAACGCCCTAATATGCGCAGTCAAACGGACAAGCAAAATCATCCAACATGATACTAAAAATTATCATACGAAAATGGCACGAAGTGCTAATACATGCTTTATGGGCATATCGTGCAACACCATAAAATAGCACAAAAACCACCCCTTTTGACTTGACTTATGGTCAAAATGTGGTATTGCCCATTGAAGTAAACATTGCTTCTATCAGAGTGGCCCAACAAGAAAATCTGAGCCAAGAAAAGTATTATGAAGCAATGGTGCAATTGTTGATGGATCTAGATGAAGAAGGAATTATGGCCTATAATGATATTGTCCGCTTTTGGTTCACCGCAGAAATCTGAAAAACCTTGCCACAGGATCACCCATCTCGGGACCGCTCCAAGGCAAGCACGCTTAACCTTGGAGTTTTTCGGTAGATCACTGCCGTCACGGCTTTAAAACACGTTGTGTCTTATAAAGGTTATTAATATACTTATTATCTATGTGGGGTTGCTTACTCGGTTACTTGATTCGGCCGCATGCCCTCCAGGCGAACACCGACACCCAAGTATCTCGGGTCTCACATTAGCCCTCTTTCCCTCACGGCTTCCTCCCAGTGAACATCGCTCATGGCCAATCCACGAAAAGGATTTCATCGAGTGTCATGAGATAATGGTGGGGTCCCCTTTGCATGACGTTCATGCTAGTGGTGGTCTCTTAGACTTGATGGACTTAAGCTTTGAAGTGTCCCACCATCAATTCTCACTTAATTTTCACTGCCCTTTCCTTTTGGTCTTCAGAATACAATGTTTTCGTTTTTGCGTTCGGTAGTATGACGATTACTATGAAGGACCTTTCCTTTCTCACTGATTTGTCTCCCCTTGGGGACATAATTTTCGGAGATATGACCAAAGGTCGCTCCGTGAAGGATTCCTTTAATGACGATAATTGTCGCTCTTTCAGTTCTTTCCTTGAAACTTACAAGTCGGCTAACCTCTCTTTTGTAGAGCAGGTGACTTTTGTACATTATTGGCTATGTAAGTTTGTTCTTTGCTCCTATTCTCAAAAGCCACTTCGTCGATACGTCGATTTTGTCGTTGAGATCGTTTGTGGATGGCCTTTGGCCTTGTGCCAGTTTGTTTTGGCATCAATCTACCATGATCTTCACGACGCGGTAGGGCGTATCTGACGCGCCTTGAAATGTATCGTTCAGAATATCAAAGACGGACAAAACAAATTACTGAACTACTAATTACCTACAACGTAGTTAATGGGAGTACGGGTCGAGTCCTCGAGAAATTTGATAGTCTAATTAGTAAATGTGATATAATCTTTACAATAGTTGGAAGCAATTGGATTAATTAGTTGAGTTTTCTAACTAAAGTATTCTAAAAGGAATTAAAGTGGAGATTTATCGAGATAGAAATCCTAGAGAATTCCAATACGAATTAGGGTATAAGTATTTTCTCTATGAATCAAGATGAATGACACTCAAGGAGATGGTCTAAATTGGAGATCGACGAGCGTAGGATTAGTATCGTTCGCCGCTAATGAGACGTCGGGTTAGGATCATCTCAACGGCGAATTACAAGGTTAAGATCCATGATTGAGGGATTAATTCGATCATAGCTCAACAATCGTCAGGTTAAGGTCATATTGTTGGAAATTAATGAAGGCTTTGTATGAATAACGTGTTGGGTTGAGATGGGTTTAATATCTCACTCCAACCCACCATCGAAGACATGAATGGTACATAGGATAGTCATGGCTTGGGATGGTTCTAGCACCTCAAGATCCTATCCTAAGATCAAGGATTCAACCCCTAGAGTTAGCCATGGTTCTAGCATAGCCTCTCCTTTGAAGAATTGAATCAAACATCTAGCAAGCATCTAATATTCCTACAATCACTTGCAAGAGAAAGCATTCTAAACATTCAACAATGGGTTTCATTAAAGAAACAAAGGATTACATGTGAATTCATACAAAACCATCTTAAAAGAGTCATTACATCAAGAAACAAAAGAGAAATCTAAGAAACAAACCCTAAGACATCAAGGAATTCCCAACGAGGAGTTTAGCTACTCATCTTAGGTGGAAGATCCATGGAAGATGAGGCTTGACCCATCTTTTCCATCAAAATTCACCCTTGGAGCCCTAAATCCTTAAGAATTAGAGGAGAAATATCCAAGAGCTAAAGGAGGGGAGAAGGTTGAAGAAAGACTGGAGAAAGGAGGGAAAAAGATCGGAAAAAGATCAAAAAATAAGAGCCGAACCCCTTATTTATAGGCCTTAGGTCGTGGACCATCAGATTAGATCTGAACCGTCCATTTTTACTCGTCAGTCGGTCTTGGATCGATCCAAAATAGGTTTGGTTCGTTCCAAGATGTAAATAATTGAGTTTCTAACGGCTTGGATCGATCCACTGTGAGTTTGTATCGATCCAATGTGTAACAGAGAGTCATGACTCCCTGGAAGGGGTTTTCGATCGATCCAGAATAGGTCTGGATCGATCCATAATTTTGGGATCGATCCAAATATTTTGGATCGATCCGAACTGGGTATGGATCAATCCAGACGCGGTTGGATCGATCCGAAAATGGCAGATTTTGTGCAATTTATGTCTTTTAAGCTCGGAATCGATGCAACTCTCTTTGGAAACTCTTGTACCTGAAATTACATGAAACGATATTAGAAATGCATTGCTTGAGAGCTAACAAAGCTAAGTTAAATGGGTGAATTATGTATATTTTATGACTTATCAGTTTCATTCGGGGATATTCTTTGCATTGGTTAATGGGCTCTGGTCCCATGTAGATTGTACAACTCTGGCTTCGTACTTACTTTCCTTATTTTCATACTTACTCTCTTGTCTCTTCCACCCCTACCATTTGTGCTCTATATCTTTTGGTTGCCTTTGAAAATCGTACTTTCAATGATTTTTTTGATTACTTTTATTCTTTGAGCGACAATACTAATTTTCTTCCTTTCGACGATCAGCTTGATCATCATGTTCCGCCCTTTCTCAGGCCTTTTCTTAACTTTTTCGATCTTACTAGGTTTTAGGACAAGGATTTTGTTTCATTGTGGAGCCATTTCTTGGTTTGCCGTGATCTGCATTTTGATTTCCCTTTCTCAAATCCTAGTAACAAATGGGGGGTGGAACTGTATTCACCTCACTTTGCTTCTCACCAATTTGGTTTCGTTCAAGCCTGGTATGTTCCTCTCTTTTTTGAAGTCAACCTTTTTGTAACAAATCGTTATACTATCAACTCCGGTGCCAACTTTTGGCACATTAATGCTCTCGATGGGACTTTGATGGAAAGATTTAGCATGGTTCCTTATGAGCCAGCTGTCACAACCCGACCCAGAAATCTCATCCAGATCGAGATGTGACTCACCTAAATCTGTTCAACATCTTCACATTGGCACACCACAGTACAACTACTAATAAATTCAAACAATTATAAAAAGGATAAGGATGTAAATAGCTAACTATTACAAACTTTGAATTTACAATAATGAATATTACAAGCTTTCTCAAATACATGAATCTAGGAATTACACAATTCTGTTCTCAAATATATCGAATTATACATCAATTGATACATCACTAATTGAAACTGCGAGTAACCTGTAGAAGAACTCCTCGAAACTCCAAAACCTCAATCATCTCGAGAATGTCGCACCATCATCTGAAGACCACCAGAAAGAAGGAACTGCATCGAGCTATGTCAGGCGCTGGAGCCCATGACACGACCATGGCACGAGAAATCTTGAAGATGGTGCGGTGAAAGTTGAGAATGGCACGGCGATCCGAGCCAAAGCAGAACTTGGTGAACCATGAAGGGATTCTATCGACCGAGACACGCGGTGAGACAACCAGGGAGACCCACAAGCAATATGCACGCTCCAAAGGAGTTTGGCGCGTGACACGACGCGATGCGGGATGGCAAGACGCGGTGGATTTGAAAGATGGCACAGCGGCCCGAGCCAAAACGAAGCAAGCGAGTGCGACGCACACTAAGGCAACCAGAACTTGTTGAGTGATCATAACTAATCATTAGGTCATTGACTTTTAGCTAACTACTCTCACCGACAAGGAATCCTAACCAAAACTTGTTGAGTGATAGGGAGAATTACCCATTCACCTATCAACCATTAGGAAAGCCATTCAGTTTAGTTAGCTCGTTCTAATCCTAGGAAGACTTGGTAGAATCATAGTTATTGATTAAGAATTCCCTGGTATCTTTTCTCGTATTTATCAATCCTTTATATAAAGTTAGTTTAATTTCCATTCTAAATCTTTCTCAATTTATTGGTAGGAATACTTAGATTGAGTTTAGTAGTTTAATTATTTTCCTACGCATTCGCTGTGGATTCCACTCGGACTCACTGCTAGCTACCCCTAAAGTAGTTAGTTAGTAATTTGATTATAAATTTGTAATTTTGATTGGGTGCGTTAAGCTGTGACAGTTTTCAAGCTCTATCACAAAGCACGTGAGTGACCCAGCCAAGTTTGAGTCGGAGTAGGACTCCGAATGCCCAGGAACGACGCGGTTGGCCATGGAGGCAAGACTGTGCATGCAAAAGTCCTAATTCCAATTGGACTAGGATCCTGGAAGGACATAACGCGGAAAAGGTGAGATTTGGTGCAGGAGAAGTCCAAGTTGCTCGAAAGTTCTAGTTGGACTAGGACTCGACTCACCCGGCGGAAGGCAGTTAGACTATGAAGGCCAAACTGAGCGTGCAAGTGTCCTAATTCCACTTGGCCTTTGTCTTTAGTATGGGATAACATGATAAATATGGAATATGGCACGAAGGAAGTTGTACTTGGCTCACGAAAATAGGAATGAGTCCTATTTCGAACCAAAGTGCTACGGATTTAGACAAACAACCATCTTTGGCATGTCTTAGCTCATGTTAGAGTCCAAGTAAGTTAGGAAGATTTGTAATTGGTTGATTGCATGTTTGGATAAGCATGAAGCCTAGGACCTAGAGTTGGACTATGGAACTTGACTTGTTGGAGAAAGTCATTGACTCTCCTCTATATAAGGAGAAGGCCGGCTAGATGGGAGGATCTAGAGAGGGAGACCTATAGCAGAGCTCGGGGATTGGGCATCTGGGTTATGGGAAAACTCACGAATTGAAGATCCAGGAGGGATTAAGAGGTCGTGATGGAGAAGAATTGGGTGTTCTTCTAGGGTTTTGGGTTGAGAGCTTCTTGTATTGAGAGTGATTATACTCCAAAGGGTTGGGGATGAGAGAATAAAGCTCTTGTAATCACTAGTCAATAAAGGAGTTGGGATCTCATCCCTTACCCAAATTTATATGTGTCTTGTGTGAGTGCAAGGCAAAAAGGAGGGCTGGTCAAGAGGCAGTTGGGTTGCCAGGCAGAGTGCACAGATGGCGTGCATACAACGCGCGAGCGGAGCACAAGCGGCGTGTGGGCGCGTGACAGTGGTATGCGAGCAGTGATGAGGGGGTCTCTTGGCGCTATCACTGGGCAAAGATAAGGTGAAAATTTATCTCCCATTTTGCCCCGTGACAATGATACGAGCGGTCTACTCGTAATCCCCTCGTATCGGGTCTCTACTGCTCCAATTGATCAGAATTGGCCTGATCGGACTTGATTTGAGTCAAATTGGCTGATTTGGTTTGACTGGATTGGGTTAAGTGGTTGGACCAAGTCAAGTTGACTGGATTTGGTTGACCAAGTCAGCCGAGAGAGGCTGAGGGAGAGGCTAAGGTGGATCCGACGGTGGAGGGGTTGCCGGAGTGGATCGCCGGCGTAGGGGCGTAGCCGGTGGTCGGGACCTTGGCAGTAAGGTTCGTGGGTGGGTTGATCGGGAAGAGATCCACCGGAGTGGATCTGGGAGATGGGTAGCGGATTGGCCGGATCTAGGAGGTCGGCGGTGGGTTTAGAGGATGACGGCGTCGGGGACGACGACGGGGAGCTCGGCAGGGCTGGGGATGGTCAGAATGGGGTCTAGGGAGGCCGGGGAACGGTTTTAGGAAGGCTTGGGGGTGAGATCTGGGTCGGGAAGGGGTTGACGGCGATGGGGATGGAGCCGGGTTGTTGGGTAGCCGTGGGGATCACCGGAGAAGATGGAGTGGGGCGACGGAAAAGAGATGGCCGGGGTCGTGGGACTTAGAGGAAGAGGATGGCAGTCTTGGATGGCGACGGGGGCGGCCGGAGAGGCTAGACGGAGGTGGACGGTAGTGAAGCTCGGGTTCGGCCTTGAGGAAGAGAGGAAGACGATGAACAGTGCTGACATGGCGCTGACGTGGTGGAGAGAGAAAGTGGCGTGGAGAGAGAAACACTGGTGGGGGCGGTGCCGGCTGCGGAGAAGATGACCGACGGAGAAGAAGGTGGATCTATGGTAGATATCTGGTGGAATCTACATTACTTCTACTCCTATGATATTCTACTTCTAAGATATTCTATCAACTATTCTTTATCATTCATCTCATGCATTCCTAATATAAACTACTAAGGTCCTTTTATAGAGACCTTGACAGAGTCCTAATCCAACTAGAAAACCCCCATGCTTAATTAGCAAGTAATAAGGCTTTCTGACTCAACTCAACTTCCTAATTCAAATGGACTCTTAATTAATTCATAACAATCAAATATCAACTAGGACTCAATCAAAAAATAATAATAAATCCTAATCAAATACTCTAGTTTGAACTTGGTAAGACCAAGTCAAACTAGGAAAGAGTCTGATCCAGTTTGGTTCCTCTTCTGGGTTCGGATCCAGTTGGTCGAGTTGGATCGACTCGTATCAGACAAGCTGCACTGTCGATACAGCCTAGGTAGGGTATGCAACAATGCTCAGTATGGTTCTAATTTACGCCGCATAAAAAGGAAGGGAAACCACAACAGTGTCAACTTTCATCAAACCTAATGCCAAGAGGTTAACCCCAGTCTCGTCCATTCCCCGATGGCTCCTGTCCATGTCCCACCCTCACCCAACAACAACAAGGGGGAAGACATGACTGCGGGCTCCTGTCCAGGTTCCACCCTGCCCAGTCTCAATACCACCATCCCTCGTGGCATAACTCAGGGACATCGACATCCATATCTAGCACTTGAAGCAAAAGTCGACACGACCTCTACACCTCAATACCATAATTCATATGAACATATCTATATAACAACCTCAATCAATGCGGGATCATAACAACCCAATCTTTCCATAGTCCTCAACTAACCAAACCCCGATCCTAGGGCTAGATCCGGGCTACCCAAGACCCCCGGATCGGGGATCGAACCAATCGCCTACCACCTAGCCTGGATGTCTCTAATGCAAACATTATGCGTGAGCTTGCACAATCAACTAGCTTATGTGTCTCTATATGAGATTTCATCAAACATGCCAAGTATAGCATGTATCATACTAAAAGAGACCTAAACGAATAAGCATACGCAAGGCTATGATTACATAGACATACAAGAGGCTAACAAGGCATATATATAACATAAAGTTACCATTATAACCCATCATGAGTTCACTAGCATCAAGCTATGCATTGAGCATCCAAGCTCCTCAAGAGCTTACTAGGATCCCATAACTTGAAACATACCAATATTGAAAAATAACCACTCATGCCTCTACAAGGCTTACCAACATGCAAGCTATGCATTAATTAACCACACAGTATTTCACAATAGTTTATCTCGTACCATCTCTTTTTGGCATTTCATCGAACATCTAAGGGGCTATGCATATATTATTGACATTTAGCATTGAACAAGTATAAATTAAGCATACGAGCATACATACATATTATAGCCAAACCATGCATGATATCAATCATCAAACAGGGGCACACCTTCGGATCATTTATACTAAACATACAAGGGCACACTTTCGGCCCGTTTAATCTAAACATTCCCGAGGAGCATGACTCCCTTGGTTAACCTATAAAACGTTAAAAGAAGAGGATACCATTATAGTATATTAGACTAAAGAGACACACACACGTAGCATGATAGAATTAAGGCTAAACATATATCATGAACAATATAGAGGCACATCTATAACATACTTAGAGTAGTCGCGTACATAGCATAAACTACATCAATTGCATAAAAAATCCTTCTTTATTATCTGGCAGGTATCATAGCATAGCATGGTATTCCATAATGTATCAAAGAACCAAGTTAATCCGAGTCCGAAATCCAACGCGAGTCGATGAAAAACCCAAACCTCGACGAGAAATGGTTGAAATAGAAAAGATGGCATAAACCCTACAAAACTTTGCCCAATTCTCTAAAAATTTCTAGATAGACTTTATTCATCATCACCAATGATATATCAAAATTTCAACCCAATTGGAGATCGAAAACCCAATAAAATCTCAAAAATACAACATTTAGCCCGAAATAAAAAAAGGACCATAAATGCCACAAAATTCATCAAAAACCATCCAAACTTTGTAGATAGCATCTATCTTATGCCAGATACAATATATCAAAATTTTAGAGGCTTCAAAGGTTGGGAAGTCATCGAAACACCGCTCGAAGAATCATCCAAGAAAACCCCGAAATGCTGAAAAGTCTGCTACGTCACAGTCCACGAGATAATTCAGTATAAATCATAAAAAAACTCAAAACAATATAAAATCACTTGAATATGGAAGTAAACTCGAAAATCTAAAACTTCCATGAAGGAAGATTTATTAGATTCTTGTTCAGATAATTAGAAGTTCGCAGAAGAAGTGGCTGTGAAAGAGGGTTTGGGGGAATATCGCGAAAATCCGAGAATGACTTCCTCGAAGCCCTAACAAAACACATCCAAATGCTATGAAACCATAAATCCAACATTACTACAGATAGGGGAACATATTCCAAGTATTAGATTTAAAAACTAGTCATAGGATTCATTAATAGGGGCTAAGTAGAACCCTACTGGGATTTACGCTCACCCTACCCAGTCTGTGTTTTGCAGGTGTAGGCGCTGCTCCTTCCACTTCAGTATTCACAGGTGGATCAGGTTTTGGAGGCGCTTCCACTTCAGGAGGACCTTGAGGTTGTAGACTTGAGGGCTTCATTTCAGTTATTTATGCTTGTTTTGATGTCATTTAGCTTGTACTTCTTACTTTAAGGACAAATTGTATAACTCTAATTTTTTAATTAATGTGAAAGGATGTTTTCTCTAAATGTTCAAATTTGGTTTGTAATAGTTAAATTACTTGTAAATTTACTTTTTGCCCACAGGATCAATTGTTGAAACTTGTAGCAAGTATATACTTGTTGCGCCTATTGATGATGTAAACATATTTAGGTGGCTCACGCCTCGATCTGAATGGATTTTATGGGTTGGAGTGTGGCACCAGCGATCACAGTCTATTCTCTATATTAGAAACACTTGGTCATCAAGTGCAAGGTTTTTTTGACCAGGAACCGGCACCGCCTAGGGAGGCATTTATTTTCGAGATGCCTAAGAAAAAGTCTGCTAAATAGAAGGAAGGAGGGGCGTCGACTGTTGTCGGTGTTGAACACAAAAACATTGAGGCTTTTTCCTCTCCACTAATATGGAAAAGAAAGCACACTAGTAAAGTGTCATTACTTCGTAGCTTTTCCTTTGTCATGTAGTATCACTGCTATCTTATATAGTTCCTCTTCCTTTTAGCGGCTTCAAAGGCTAAGTCAACCAAGAAGAGCAAGAAAGATTCTTCCAAACTTTCTCCTTCTCAAGGGGTGGTCATGGTAAAGGGAGCCCCTGTGACTTTGCAGGTATATCTTGTCAATGTTTTAGGACATTCATTGTCTTCAGAACATACCCCTTCTCCCATCCAGGCTCCTCTCATTTCATCAGGCTTTTCGGTGGTTGGCCATCACATGGGCCATGAAACTACTACTTCTGTGGTCGAGGCACTGCTTATGAATATTGCAAGTGTCAGGTTGCCTCTTGAGGATTTGGATATCGCGTCCGTGAACATTGAGTGATGAGACGTGGAAAGTGTCGCGGCTTAACGCGCCCGATCAAAATTAGAAATTTATAATCAAACTCTCTATTAACTATCTTTGGTGGTAGCTAGTGGTGAGTCCGAGTCGATCCACTGGGAAGAAACTAAGATTGAAGCGGCATACTAAGCATAATCGTCTACCAAGAAGTTGAAAGAAAAGATTTAGATTTGGGTTTTTAACTAGACTAGACCAAAATTAATGCTAAAAGGTGATAAAATATGAAAAAGGGTTGAGGGATTCTTAATCAATAACAAGGGTTCTAATAATTCTTCCTAAGACCAGGGCATGCCTCCTCAAATTGAATGGTTAAATCCAAATGTCGATAGGCGAGTGGCTAATTACACCTATCGCTCGACGAGGCTCGGGTTAAGATCCCTCATCGGCAAGAACAAACGTCTAATGATCGGCTACCGAATGATTAGTTGCGATCGCCGCTAACGAACCCTCTAATTAGGATGGATTCGTCGCAAGAGAGCTAACGCGGTATGAATCTAGGTGTGATAGCGAGGTGGTTCTAGCACCTCGCTGCCCAAAATCACAATAATAGGATTGGTGGAGGGTTAGGAATAGATTGGTGGTGGCTCCAGCACCCCAATCTAGTCCAATCTTGGATTAGAATCCTTCGCCGTGAGAGAATCCATGGTTTTAGCATGAATCCCTCTCACGAGAGGTTCCATCCAAGCCCAGGAATGCAAGACACCTAGATCTAGGCCACAATAGGGCAATCCAAGCATCCATCAATGAAAACAATACCAAATTTATGTAGAAATTAAATCCAATCCATACAACCATTCAATAGAGTAGCAAAAGCCCTAAATCCTAGGATTCCTTAAAAGAAACCCTTATTACATCATAAGAATCCCTAAGCTAAGAGTTTAGTGACTCATCTTGGGGGTTTGATCCATGGAGGGAGGTTGATGACGCTCTCCTTCCATGGATCTCCTCCAAAAAGGCCTTATTCTAAGTTGGGTAAGAGGAGTCTAAAAGTGGAAATGATGGAAAAAGTCTAAAAGAGATCCCTCCGAAATTCCCCCAAAGCGGTCTATTTATAGACTACAAGCATCCCCCACTCGGATTAGATCTGAGCCGTTGATTTTGCGCAGCTGGCACATAAAGATCGGATCTTTATAGGGTAAAAGATCGATCTTTTTCTTCTGTGTGATTGCTAGTCCCGTGGAAGATCGATCTTCCTATAGATGAAGATCGATCTGTGTTCTTGACTGGCGGTTGTGTCCCGATGAAGATCGATCTTCCTATGCTGTGAAGATTGATCTTTTACGCTTCATATGCTCCTCAGCTCCATAAGGTGATCGATCTTCTAGTAGACGAAGATTGATCCTCTAAATTGTTGCGCTCTGTCATCTCTTTTGCCCGTGAAAGATCGATCATGCCCTAGGGAAAGATCGATCATTTCAAAACTTGTGCTCTGTCACTGAAAATGCAAGATCGATCTTTGTTGTTCCGCCTAGATTTCTTATTGATGTCTTTAAAAGATCGATCTTCTTCAATAAAGGATCGATCTTCTTCATACTGAATTGGCCCGAATGAGTTTGTTTTAGCTTCAAACTTGATCCAATACTCGTTGAGGGCTCTTGTACCTATAATGGGGTAATACTCGTCAGTAGGGCCTTGCTCGGAGACTAACAAGGCCAAGTTGAAATGGTGATTTGTGCACTTTTCACGTCTTATCATTGAGCCAGTCGATTTCCCAATCCATTCGAATGTCAAGATGTCAACTATTCCTGATGAGGTGGGCATTGTTCCTCTGTCTAGGGTTCCTGAGGCTGCATTGACTAAGAAGGAGGCTTCTATTTCAAGGGTGAATATTAACTCTGTATTTGCTTCTCCTTCTTTTCGTTTGTCCATTTTGCTAGTTTTGACACTACGAACTTTAGGCTGGAGAGTTTGTTTTGGTGTCATATCATATTTCCAAATTAGACACCAATCCTTCTTTCGCTCATGTTGTACTTAGAGCCATCCTCTATCTGACAAGTCTGACGACGACGTTATTGAAGTCGCTCCGGTTATGACTATTGATCATTCTTCTTCTTCGCGCCCGTGTCCTAAAAGCCGTGGGAAGACAGTGGTTTCCATGCGAAATCCTGTTTCATCGATTTCTGGTAGTGATGACAAAGAAGGGGGTAATCAGGAAGCTGGTGGTGCTAGTAAGGATTCGCCAGTGAACTTCACTTTCGAATCGGATTCAACCGGTCCTCAAATGAAATCTCCCCAAGAAGCCCCACCTACTCTTGCTCCATTTTCCCACCCTTAGATTTGAACAATTCTTTGTTGTTTGTTTCATCCTTCTCTCATGATTGGGAAAAATTGAAGAAAGAGCGGCCTGAGGCCGCTATAGTAAATGGCCCCCCTTTAGCAAATATTAAGAATGCTATCACACTTTGCCTTGAAGATTTCGAGGCGGACCCGAAGACGTCCTCTCAGAAAAGAATACTTTCAACCTTGACAGTGCTTTGACAATATTTCGTCGGGTGTGAGGAGTCATGCCTGCTCTATCTGCTGACGAGGTCATCATACTTTTAAATTTGAAGGAACATATTGAGTTCTTCACCCGGCGGGGCAAGTTAGGACAAGATGACATGGCTTCGAGTGGCCATGGGCGCAACGAAAGAGATAACCTCCAAAGGAGGATGGACATAAACATCGAACGCCTTCGCGTTCTAGGTGACGAGATAGTTGGCTAAGATCAGGTTGTACTTGAGTTGCCAGAACAACCCCAAAAGATCATGGAAAAGATTAAGAAGTACGAACTTGCTCGATTAGCTTACAAGAAGGAGATGGATGAGTTGATTGATGCATCTCCCCCTCGATATGGAGAATAGGGCGAGAAATGGCCATACACCCCAAGTTCAAGGGGTGAGTGAACGGAAGTGGGTTGAAGGAGGGATAGGTGCCAACGTGCTTATGCTTCTCAATCACAGCGTTTGTACGGGCATAAGGACCAAGCACGGTTTGATAGCGAGGAGCGTCGGCAACGTTGAAGTTGGTGAGGAACTTAGCCCTAACATTTCCATCGACAGTAGATTGATGAAGGCGGCGAAAGCCTCCCTGGACGCCTCGGAAGTATCACGTGGCTTCTTTTTATTTTGATGGGGAGCCATAACTAAGCGTTTTGAAGTAGGAACAAAAGGATAGAAAAAGAGAGGAGACGACAATGCTAGAGAATATGAAAGTAAAAACCCCTAGGGTAAAGCGAGTCGAATGGATAAAAAATAACCTCAATGGGTTAAAGACATTTAAAGACCAAAGTTAGACGCGGATACTAATGTATAATAATGGTCTTAGGATATGGTCAAGATTAACCTCACTAGTCGGGGCATAATGATGATTAATAAACCCTTTTTAAATGGGCTAGTGCGCCAGAAGCAGCTTGTATACCAGGCCGCAGCCACCCACGATCATGGCATCATGTCCTGTGATAAGACTTAAAAGGATGCCATGGTAGCAAATGACGTCAGGAAAAGCTCTGAGCAGACGAAAAAGAGCTAACTAATGATGACTAAAAGGCCAAGTCACATCACAAAGTACAATGGATGGTGCTAAAAGTCCCATCGCCAACATGCCAATTACATCACATTCGCATGCCACTCCCTCGAAAGAGCGGAGGAATTTGAGGAACTCTCATGGGGAGGGTATGTACACCAAAGTTTCTACCTTTCTTTCACATACGAGCTTTTCATAGGGAGCCCAACAAAACATCACTCCAACGAAGAAGGCTGGTCATGAAGAATAGAGTTAGATCACAAAAAGGAATGCCTACGAAGGAACTCATTGTTGCAAGCAAAACGGTTTGAATGGAAGATCATAGAACCGCAGCAGTTAGCAAGCAAGCACGATGAGTAACTGCACAAGAATCGCCCCAACCGCTACCAACCGCATAACTGGCGAGGAAGGAGTATAAAAGCTAGAGAAGAAAACTAAGAAGACTCTCTTGCAACCTAAAATCAAAACTCAAGAGCACATACTCTATGGATCTTAGGAGTAGACTCTTTGTAATCTTAGGAGTAGATTTAAATTAGCTTTCACGAGCCGGACTCACACCCCTATACTATTGTTGTTGTGACCGCAATCCCTTGATCCATGAGATCGATTTCCGGAATCGTCTTTGATGTCGTGTTCTTTGTAAATTTGATGGAGCCATTCTTTCGTGGTGTCGTTAGTTGCAATTAATAAAATTATTTTTTGACGCTACTGCTGGATGGTGCCGTCAGAATAAAATTCGCTTTGTCATTTACTTTTTCGCCGCATACAATTCTGTTTCACAACACCCTTTTTCGCCCGACGAGAAGGGTGGAGAGCTCACGTCCCTACATCAAGACTTTAAAGTGTTTTCACATACTATCAAGAAAACCACTGCGAACACATGTCACGGTATGATTGCACGGCCCAAATGGGCGATGCAGGATCCCCGAAACTGTTCGGAAGGAGGTGTAGAAGTAGAGCCGGATTCTTGTGACAATTACAAGTGATGGAGCTTGCTGGCAAATCTGCGAGTTGCAGAGAGAAAACTATAGGGATATCTCTTGTCACGAGATCGAAGCGGATGCCGGAGCGAGTTAAGCCGATTTGAGGCCAATGTGGCCTTAGTGAAACTCGGTATATTTAAGCCTTGTTTCTCGGTCAACTTGATGTAAAGCTCTTATGTTTGCAACTAAAGCATCCCCTTCCCTCCCATATCCTCCCTAAAATTTTCCAAAATCTATTACTTTTTTATTTTATAACTTCCTATTTATAACAC
This sequence comes from Narthecium ossifragum, assembly GCA_963920575.1. Classification (NCBI taxonomy): domain Eukaryota; kingdom Viridiplantae; phylum Streptophyta; class Magnoliopsida; order Dioscoreales; family Nartheciaceae; genus Narthecium; species Narthecium ossifragum. Next base: position 4,854,319 of record OY986971.1, on the reverse strand, counting down.
CTTTTTTCTTAAATAATTTTCTACATCATTAAAATACTCATTTATGCGGGATTTAGGCTGATTGAGAGATCTAGTGGCTAGTGAGAGAGTGCAGCTAAGAGGTTTGGAGAGAGAGAGGGGGGGTGGAAGAAGAGCTCGTAGGAATCTCTTATAAAGTTATAATTCTCCTATATTCCAGTGGAACTAGTGTGGCATCTGGGTCGTGGACGTAACTCAATTGGAGGGAATCAAGCAAGAGGTTCTTGTGCATGCGTATGTGATGATGCAAGATCTGAAAATAAGACAGATGTCAGTCGCAGGAGCTTCGGGGACGATGATAGATTTTCGGTGCATCGAGGAAGACGACCGCCAGCCCTGCAGGGGGATGAAGATCAAAGGAAATCCGAGGCCGGTGGCCTCGGGACTCTCCTCCGATGCCTAAGTTAGGATTTAAAACTCGTGACAGTATTTTAGCAGAGTTTCGGGGCCGAGAAAAAAGAGTCTAAGAGTTCTAGAGTTCACCTTTGACTGACGGGTCTAAGAGCTATTTATAGGCGCATGGAGGAGGTTGTTAGGATCCGTGCGGTTATGAGGTTGCGATTTCCTTACCATAGGAGATCTGAATATATCCACCGTGAACCGCAGGATCCCAACTAATGTGATCCCCACGATCCCAACCAGTGTGACGCAGGATCTCAACTAATGTGATCCTAACCGATGTGATGCAGGATCTCAACTTCCTGGCATGGACGGTTGAGGCGAATTAGGCATTATCATCAGCCCCCCACTCCCTGCCTGAGCTGAGAAGCAGCTTGGGGTGGGAGTAAGATAGTTGTTTTTCTTGATCCTTGTAATGATCTCAAGCTTTGGCGAGGCCATGATCTCGAGCTTGGTCGAAATCAATTGCTTGGCGAGGTCCAGGATTCTGGAGTTGATCTCGAGCTTGGTCGAGATCGAATGCTTGGCGAAACCAAGGCTTTGTAAACTGATCTCGAGCTTGGTCGAGATCGAGTGCTTGGCGAAGCCAAGACTTTTGGAGCTGATCTCGAGCTTGGTTGAGATCGAGTGCTTGACGAGACCAAGGCTTTATAAACTGATCTCGAACTTGGTCGACATCGAGTGCTTGGCGAGGCCAAGGCTTTGTAGACTGATCTCGAGCTTGGTCAAGATCGAGTGCTTGGCGAGGCCAAGGCTTGGTATACCGATCTCGAGCTTGGTCAAGATCGAGTGCTTGGTGAGACCAAGGCTGATCTCAAACTTGGTCAAGATCGATTGCTTGGCGAGGCCAAGGCTTTGTATACTGATCTCGAGCTTGGTCGAGATCGAGTGCTTGGCGAAGCCAAGGCTTTGTAGATTGATCTCGAGCTTGGTCGAGTTCGAGTGTTTGGCGAAGCCAAGGCTTTGTAGACTGATCTCGAGCTTGTTCGAGATCGATTGCTTGGCGAGGCCAAGGCTTTGTAGAATGATCTCGAGCTTGGTCGAGTTCGAGTGCTTGGCGAAGCCAAGGCTTTGTAGACTGATCTCGAGCTTGGTCAAGATCAAATGCTTGGCGAGGCCAAGGCTTTGTAAACTGAGCTCGAGCTTGGTCGAGTTCGAGTGCTTGGTGAAGCCAAGGCTTTGTAGACTGATCTCGAGCTTGGTCGAGATCGAGCGCTTGGCGAGGCCAAGGCTTTGTAGAATGATCTCGAGCTTGGTCGAGTTCGAGTGCTTGGCGAAGCCAAGGCTTTGTAGACTGATCTCGAGCTTGGTCGAAATCGAGTGCTTGGCGAGGCCAAGGCTTTGTAGAATGATCTCGAGCTTGGTCAAGATCAAATGCTTGGCGAGGCCAAGGCTTTGTAAACTGATCTCGAGCTTGGTCGAGATCGAGTGTTTTCGCGGGCCTTGAGCGTCCTTGATTGGTGAGTGATAGGTTGGCTGCTTCCACGGTTCCCGCTTGTGTGAGCCTCAAAGCGCGGGTACTTGCAGCCGATGAGAATTAAAAGTTGGGGGAGCGACCAAACCCATCGGCGATAGCCCCACCTTATCTCTTAGAGCTCGTGCCAGCGTTGGTGGCGAGTGGGCCACAATGACGTCGTTGTGTTCGGAGAAAAAGGGAAGAAAGGTTGGAACCCTTGTCCGACGCCGTGGCTCCGGTGCTTGGGGGCCGCGGAGGTTGGTGACAACGTTGCATCCTTCTTGCCGAAGAAAGAGGAGATCGGCTGCATATCTGAAAGCTAGGATGCGCCCACCAGTGCCGGAAGCGGAGAAAAAAGATGCCCCAGTCGTCGGCAGCTTGGAGTTGGCGCCGGACTGGGCCAGAGACAAGTCACCAAGGTGATCCCGGTCGTGGCGGTCATCACGCTTGGCTTATTGCCTTCACTCTCGTAGTAGATTTGGCCGATGAGCTGCACCACTGGCATGATGCGGAAGAGGTTGTACGTGTCAGTGAAGAGGTCGACGCCGGCGATTATTATTGCCTTGTGATGATACCATTGCACGCGTGCTTGGTTGAACGCAGGGAGCACGGACGGCCGGGGCATCACTAATGCTGAGTTGCATGTGTGCCCCTTCCTCTAGCGCCCGGAGCCCCCCACTTCCTGGGCGAGCTTCCAGCTATTGAAGATGACATCGTTGAGTCGTCGCCCCGGGTTGAGAGCATCCATGTGCCGACGGGGAGAGCCGGGATTAAAACGCCAAGTCACGAGCGGCATCGAAGAGACCAAAGATAGGCAATGCACATCTTTTATTTTGATTTAAAATGTAAACACTTCAAACTAAAAGCAAAACTAGAGAAGTCTTGTGTTGATCTCCACAACCTAACTTATGGTTGCCTCCTGTGCGGCTTGGCCGGATTGGTCGCCTTTGGTCGCGGTCCTGGGGGAAGGTCACTATAGTAAAGGTTGTCGTCCCATCTTCGAACCCGTCTCTTTAAAGGAGGACTCGAATCCAATCGCACTATCTTCCCCTGCTTCGTAAGCCGCCTCTTCTTTAAGGTTGGTGCTTGTGTCCGGCTGAGTTCTGAATTTGGTTCCAGTGGCTCCTCGTGCAACTCGAGCCATCGTGAGAAGGTGTAGGGGTTCCAGAGGAGGGTTCGTGAATCAACGGACTCAGCTGGTGCCCTCTTCGAAGGTAATTCACGTGGCTCCTTCTTGGGACTAAGGAGTACCCTAGGCTGTGGTCAATGCTTGTCGGGGTACTCGAGAGGTGCTTTCGCTCCTTGTAATGTCACTTCCTTGTTGTTATGAACAAACTTTATAATGCTTCTTTGGAAGTCCCACTGGATTGGCCCCAAGGAGGAAAACCAATCCACTCCAAGAACGGCAATCACCCCTCCAACAGGAAGAATTAGGAAATCAATCAAAAAATTGAATCCGCCAAGGGTGGTCCGTACCTCCGAGCAAATACCCGTTGTTTTGACCACGGTTCCGTTTGCTACCATAAGTTCTGTGGTGATTGATTCATCAACTTCCAAATGCAGCAACAGTGCGAGCTCCGGGCTGATGAGGCAGTAGTTGCTCCCAGAGTCGACCAGAAATGGAATCGATACCGAACGAATGTTGCCCTGGAGGTACATTGGCCGGACCCCATACCCGGTATATGTTGCCTGGATGTAGCTGGCTGCGGGCATGAGGTTGCATACAAGATCCCTCTCATCTTGTCCATCTGGGAGCAAGGATGAGGTAGTCGGATGTGGTTGGAGTTGTTCCAGCACATCGTTGATATGTAGTTGGAGCTGCGTCAGTATCGTGGACACGTCGCCTGCTGAACGTGTTGGTTGAGTCATCTTGGAGTTGATCTAGACAGGACGTCAAGATGACGATCTCCACACTAGAAAATCTCTTTGTATCCCCAGACCGCCTCACACTCTAGGGAGGTCTCCCCTGCTCTCTGCGCTGGAGTTCGTCCCCGCGAGCTCGAGCTATCTTCTCCTTCTCTTCACCGGTCGCCAGTCGTTGTGGAGCCGCCGGAGAAGAAAGAGAACTGCTGGAGAGGATAGCTGGTCGTCATCGTCGGAGATCTGACCGGATCTGGGGCTTGCCGTTGGAGGAGAAATCTCGTGCGATCTTTGTCGGAGAAGGCCGCGCGGAGGCCGGAGGAGAGCTAGGTCGCGAAGACGGAGAAGAGGGATCCCAAGGTGATCTCGTCCCGATCTGGAGGCTTGGAGTCGACGCCGATCTGGCCGTGAAGCCGATGTTGAAGCCGGCCTCTGTTCCTTTCCTCGCTGCGCTTCCTCCTTCCTTTCCTTGCTGCGAAGCCGATCTGTCCGTGAAGCCGGTGTCGGAGAAGAAAGACGCCGATCTGGCCACGATCCGACTCCCTAGCGTCGACGCCGGTGTCGTCTGCGGGTCAAAAACTGGTGGCGTCCGAGCGTCGAAGTGAGCGGCGTCCGAGCTTCACGTTGGAGCTGGGCGCGCCTTAATCCGTCCTCAGTCGCCGTCGAGGAAGCTTGGCTGGAACCAAGGAAGCGCCGGCTGGAACCCTCGTTGGAGATATGGGTCGTGCGGCGAGCGGAGGAGATGGAGCTGCGTCGCCGGACCTCCGTTCACCAAGATCTGGTGGCGTGCTGCGTTGCTGGACCGTCGGGAGAGATGGGGAAGCCGCTGAAGAAGATCTCGCCGGGCCTTGGTGCCGTGAGCTTGAGGTCACGAACAACGACGGACGGCGATGGACGGTTGATGAAGATCTAGCCGGGCCGTTGGTCGCGCTGGAGATCGAGAATGGAGACGTCGGATATGGGTGCCGCGGACTTGAAGCCACGGACGTCGATGGACGCTCCCTCCTCAGGTTGGATCACAGACGGCGACGGTGCTTCCTGAGATGGGAGGCGATCTCGTCGGACGGGGGAAAGATGATGGAGAAGATCTCGAACGGCCTTGGGGCCGCGAGCTTGAGATCACGAACGGCGACGGACGGCGACGGACGGTTGGTGAAGAATATGGCCGTCGTTGATCACAGGGGATGCTGTGGAGACAGGGGGTATCGCCGGCGTCTTTGGGACTCCACAAGGAGGATGCGCCGATGGGCTTTCTCCTTCGTGTCTGGTGATGACGAGCTTGGACTGGACAGAAGCTCGGACTGAACAGAAATCTCGGACCCACGGTGGGCGCCAATTTGATGATGCAAGATCTGAAAATAAGACAGATGTCAGTCGCAGGAGCTTCGGGGACGATGATAGATTTTCGGTGCATCGAGGAAGACGACCGCCAGCCCTGCAGGGGGATGAAGATCAAAGGAAATCCGAGGCCGGTGGCCTCGGGACTCTCCTCCGATGCCTAAGTTAGGATTTAAAACTCGTGACAGTATTTTAGCAGAGTTTCGGGGCCGAGAAAAAAGAGTCTGAGAGTTCTAGAGTTCACCTTTGACTGACGGGTCCAGGAGCTATTTATAGGCGCATGGAGGAGGTTGTTAGGATCCGTGCGGTTATGAGGTTGCGATTTCCTTACGATAGGAGATCTGAATATATCCACCGTGAACCGCAGGATCCCAACTAATGTGATCCCCATGATCCCAACCGGTGTGACGCAGGATCTCAACTAATGTGATCCTAACCGATGTGATGCAGAATCTCAACTTCATGGCATGGACGGTTGAGGCGAATTTGGCATTATCAGTATGCTTTTTCTTTGATCCTTTCCTTCTTAAATGCACAACTCGACTCGATCCTAGTGGAGTATCCGGTATACACTCCCCCAAGTGAGACTGCACAAAGGTTTTGGGCCAAGCTTTTGGGGGGACACTGTAAAAGGATAATGAAGACTGGATTAATAAACAAATATATCTGTAATTTATCTAAGGATGGTCGTGTTAGCATTATATATTGATGCACCACAATCATTGAAACCCCTCAATCACTAAAGTTGGAATTCATTCAGCAGGGGGGGGCGGCCGACCCTTGACCTCCTCCACTTCCACCTCGTTTATCTGGAGGAGATTGAGATAAGAGTTACTCTGGGCTCCAAAGGCATAACACCACAGAGGATATTCTTTGATCCCATGTGTTGGAAGGAATTTGGAAAGATACCATGAATAAAAGAAGATTTGATTTGGGTTTAGTATTTTTGAACTATTTTTACAACGATAATGATTGAGATAGCCATATGAACCATATCATACTACCATGTGCATAAAATGTTTCAAAAATTTTGGATATTGCTGATTCAAACGAACGTATAGGCCTTGTACATGTTGTCACACCAACAGCTGATATCCCCTAATTGATAGATAGATAAATCTATATGTTCATACTTAGTAATTTAATTGCCACAGCTCAAAGTCTAGCATATCTCACAGTGAACCGGCACTTTTAATAAGAGAAAAACCGATCTAATAAGAGAATCTATATGTTCAACAAAATCCTGAAATGTTGTCGCAGTTTTTCATGTATGTGTCAATTCTCAATGAGAAAACAGCTTTATGTAGCTACAGAATGCTCTTTTGAATTCAGAAACTCCGCGGGTTAAAGGAAAATCTTCTTTAGCTCGATGGATTAGGAGTCCTTTTTTTATTTTTTATAATGTTTTTAAAAAATATAAAAGCGTAGGATTCAATTTCCACCTCTTAATCACAACAACACATCGTACGGTACATATATTTTAATATTTATATTGTTTTAATTCCTTAATGCTCGATCTTGTAATTCTAAGATACCTTTTGCATTACTTAAAAGAAAAAAAATTTGATCATTTTGTTTTAGATTTCACCCCCTTAAGTCTCATCCTGGTTCGGTTCGGCCACTAATGTCTATGGTCCATGATTCTCTTAAGCAAAGGTGAATAATAGAAATAAGGCTTTGGCAAAGGATTCCCATTGAGGCAGCTGGTGACCAATCAATCAGAACATATAAAGAACATATAATGGATATTCTATAGAGATAGTATTAGATAGCTTTAGTATGCTTTTTGGAGGAGATTTTTGAAGTAACAAGTCTTCCTAGGTCCAGTGGTGGACCGTAAAGTCGTGTGATAAAAAGCATAAAAAAGAAAGATGTGCCTTAGAATCTTCATACATGTGGAAGTCGTGGCCTTTTATGCGTGAGATCTTCATCAAAAACGCTTTTCTTTGTGAATTTTTAGCAAGATCGCAGAATCTCACAACTTTGAAGGGTCACAATAAAGATTTTCGCCTCTTTTTTGTGCGATAAAGTAACTATCAACTTTTTACATGATTTCCGTTTTCACATGAACAATTCATTTAAGTTCGGTTTTTACATGAATTCGGCTTAATTTCATTTGGCTTTTAAAATATTAGACTGAATTAATTCAGTTCGGTTTAGTTCAATCTGTATTAATTCAGTTCGGTTCGGTTCAATTCAATTTTTTTATGCATTAATTCGATTTTGTACAGTTTTTTATATATATCAGAGCGGAAAAAAAAAATTCGAACTTTCAGTTCCATTTGGGACCTATTTGTTTCCCTGGAAAACTGACTAGAACGACTGGAATGGAGTGTCATTCCAGTTGTTGGGGTGTATGTTTCACTAGAATGGACTCCATTCCAGTCCATAACCATTCTAATCTCATTCCAAAACATCCCTTTCCAACCAAATGTTTCTAGCAGAAATGTGACCATAAATACATTCCAGTCCACTTTTCCAGCGCTCTCTTTTCCTGCCTTGAAAGCCACTTTGATCTCACATGAAACCCCATGGAGGACCCTAATCGCCATGTACAGGAGGGAGCGAGACTGGCTTCGTACGATGGATGGTCCCGCCTCCGCCGCCGGAGGCATAGGTGAGGACGGGGGACGATGCCGTCTGAGGTACAATTGGAGGAAGTAAAACAACGCGCACGAGATGACGGAGCCAAGCACGAGGCCACCCGACCCCTGGACGACCCCTTGAAAGGGCACGATCACACGCATCGTCGCCGCGCCGCACAATGTCGGTGGCGTCCTCATCGGCGTCGAGGTCCTTCTCCTTCGCAGGGTCGGGATTGGGGGATAGTGATGGGATTATTGGGTGCGCACCGATGAGGAGGGTCAAGCGAAGAGCTCGTCCTCCATCGCTACGTCCACAACTCTCCTCTCTCTCTCTCTCTCCTCTTCTTCGTCTTCGATGAGGGGTTTGGAACCAGAGAAGAAGACGATTAGGAGATTCTCTGCCCACTAAGGCGATGGGTAGATCTTGGAGTGTTTAGAGTCTATGGAACATTTAGGGATATGAATTTCCAAAAATGCCCCCATAGACTTCTAGGGAGATCCAAGATTTAGGTGACTCATGTGATTATGAAATACTCAATTTATAGGAGTGTTATAAATTTGATTATCATCATCTAATATATTTAAAACATAAATGCTTCGTCAATAAAATTGATTACCATCATCGAATAAAAAATAATTAAATAAGCCAATAAAATTCCTTTTTCAACATCGAATATAATTGCAAAAACGAAAAAAAATTAAAAAACAAAGAAATTCCGAAGTGAAAGAGATATGCTATTATATTTTCATCAATATAGATATCGAAATATCACAATTATTTCATATTATTAATAACATAAAATTTTAATATATATTAAAATTTGAAAACATGGTGATATTCTCACCACAAACATTCTGGGGTGACCATATCCCCCATTCCATTACAAAACAAACACAAAAACTGAAAAAAGTCATTGAAATCTGCTTCTATTCCAGCACTAAACAAACAACAAAAAATATCAAATTTGGCATGATTCAGTTTTCATTCCAGCACCAAACAAACAACAAAAGTGACAGAGCATTTCATTCCATTACATTCCACATGAATCATATTCTATTTCAACACTACATTTCAGAATATTTCAGTGAAACAAACATGCCCTTAATTCAAACTATCGCCCGAAGTCTAGACGTGAGACACTTTTCTATCCAAAAGCATACAGAACGCCTAGCTCAGCAGCCATAGAAACCAAGCAAAAAGAGGCATCAACAGTAGCCAAGCATGAAGAAATATCAAATATCCACCTCTTTGATAGGAATTGCCGCCAAGTTCAAGTAGGACGACATCCAGAGTTCCAGAAATAAGCCTCCAGATGGATTTGAGGTACACAAGAATACGTCAGAAGATCCAACAGTAACCTTTCCAGACGGGTACAAAACGGCCAGAACCATATATGATCGTCGATAATCATATCATCCAAGGTAGAAATGGAGCAATCTCCACTGTGCGTCAGACAGACCCAACACATCAGTCAAGAAGTGATAACTGGTCAAAATTAGTCCTGGACTAGGTTCACAGGTTCAATTTAGAAATTTAACTTTTCAATATCCTAATGTTAAGTTTGTGGAGACCGATTGTTTCGGATCCGACCATAACACATTACGTAGAATTAACGAGGTTCAAGGCAGCACCTCGACGGGGATCACGTGGGGCCGGGGGCAGCACACCGATGGGGGTTTCTTGGGGTAGCGTCCCCAGAAGATAAACGGATTTCAGATACGTTGATAGGGGTAATTTTATGTAATTTTTTATACCCTATGTGTCGAAACCCTTAGGATATGAGGGTTTATGTGACAATCGTCATATAAAACATGTGATTGACTCTTTACCTCTGTGATAATGAAAACCTCCAGCGACTCCGATAATGTAACAATGTTCTAAATGACACATACAAATCTTATGTCAGTGTGTTCTTCTTCTTCTATACTAATCCTAATCCTAACAAGAGAGGGATGGACATAGAACCAAACCCACCCACCCCCCCCCCCTTCTTTTCTGATTCTTTTGAAAATAAGTCGACTTCGATACTGGCGAGCAAAAACCAAACCCACCCACCCCCCCCCCTTCTTTTCTGATTCTTTTGAAAATAAGTCGACTTCGATACTGGCGAGCAAAACTACAACGAAAACTGAATCACCACGTTATCATCGATGATGGATTAAAAGCGGTGAATGTTGTTGTACATTCTCTCTTTCTTTGGCCTCTTTCATCTTTACTCTTTTTGTTCACCTTTCATTATGCTCTAGCTCCTTTATGTTCTATCACACACATTTCTCACTGTTCAGGCCCACGAACCCTCTCTCTCTCTCTCTCTCTCTCTCTCTCTCTCTACATAAATTTTTTTTGTGTACATCCAAATTCCTAAAACATCGTCTTTCTCTCTCCGGTATTTATTATCATACGCAGCACAATTATTTCTGAAATGCATTAAACACCCATCCACATTCATTCCTCAACACATGCATGTTCATCCCTTGGCACACCAGTTTATGTACAGCATTAACTTAATAGGATACCTCCCTCCCTCCCTCCCCCCTCTCTACATCATCCAATATTCCAATGTTGGAAAGCATTTGCTTGCTTTGAGGAAGAAATGTCTGTTTAGCCATAGCCACCTTCCCTAAAAGCTTGATAGCCACTCAGGGTCTTCTTGATAAGCATCCCCCTCCAGAGAATTTATGTCCCATCACCCAGCAAATCAGCTACCTACACACACACAATGTCTGGTTATGATCTCTCTAACCCCATGAACGACATCACCCTCTTCTCTCTCCTCATTATTTTCCCTGTACGTTGCCCCACACCTCTTTAGTTGTCTTTTTAATTTGTGGTCTTCTTTTGTTGGGCAGTGCTTTGGTTCTCTACAAATAGGAGAGTTCATTGGGGCACTTGCCCCCATCAACCTGCACCAATGGCATCACTACTAGAAGTCGTGATGAGCAATGACAATAATGCAGGAGGGGGTCATGTGGAGATGGCCGAGCTGAAGGTGGTGCCACCGCCTCCGGTGAGCACCGTAGATAAGCTGAAGCTGAGGTGCAAGGAGACCTTCTTCCCTGATGACCCTTTCAGGCGGTTCAAGGGACAACCTCTCATGACTAAATGGGTCCTCACTGCTCAATATCTCTTCCCCATTCTTGACTGGGCTCCCAAATACTCCTTCTCTTTGTTCAAGTCCGACCTCATATCCGGCCTCACCATTGCCAGCTTGGCCATCCCCCAGGTATAACAACAGGACCCTATATACTTACACAACCATCTACGGATATAGACGTGCATATTTTGTACGATGACATGCATATATATGTATCGTTGCAGGGTATCAGCTATGCCAAACTCGCCAATCTGCCGGCCATCATCGGCCTCTGTAAGGCTTACTGTTGTATTTTTGGTGTTACTGCATGCATGCATGCTTAATTTGTTCAATTGTGTATCTCTTGCTGATGGTGTCAGTCTTTAATTTCTCACAATTACCACACAAAAAAAATGAAAAAGAAAAATAATAATTGAGTTACATATATATATATATATCGCATGTATTGCACACTTCGATCGCTAGATTCAAGCTTTGTGCCGCCGCTGGTGTATGCCGTGCTGGGTAGCTCCAGGGATCTCGCCGTCGGTCCGGTCTCCATCGCATCTCTCATAATGGGGTCGATGCTGAGGCAGGTCGTCAACCCGAACACTGAGCAGCTCCTCTTCATCCAGCTCGCCTTCACTTCCACCTTCTTCGCCGGCGTGGTCCAAGCATCTCTCGGAATACTGAGGTTTATTAATTTACAATATATATATATATATATATGACTATATTTCTCTACTCTTGTTTAATTGCATCAATCTGATGATGATCGATGGCTGGTTACGTGATCTTGGAATTAAGCTAGGTTGGGGTTCATCATAGATTTCATGTCGAAAGCCACCCTCGTCGGATTCATGGCCGGCGCGGCGATCATCGTCTCCCTCCAGCAGCTCAAGTGCTTGCTTGGTATCACTCATTTCACCACACAGATGGGCCTCGTCCAAGTTCTCAGCTCTGTCTTCCACGCCACCCACGAGGTTTTGGTTGCACCCCCCAACTTCTAGCTATGACATAACTAGATTAGATCCGAGGTCTCAGTCTCATCTAATGGGTATGTATGTGCAGTGGTCTTGGCAAACGGTGATCATGGGGGTATGCTTCCTGGCATTCCTGCTGTTGTCCAGATACGTTGTATGTTCGCTACAACCCTTTCCCTTGTGTTTCCATGCATGTACAAATAGCTAGCTACTAATTAAATTAGTACTCATGTTAGTTATATATATATATATATATATATATATATGAATTGGACCAAACACCAGCCAAAGAATATACCCAACTCTCTATGTGGCTAAACTATATTAAGCCTGAAACAACCAAACCATCTATTATAAAATCCAAAACTAAAATAGAAAATAAAATTAAATAAATAAGTGGAACTGAACACCGACTCCGTTATCGTCGAGCTGTTATTTCTTCGACGATAACAGACAACTCCGATGGTAACGTTATCTCACCGACGACGGCGACGGACGCGGGATAGAGAAAGATATCGTTTTTTTATCAGTTCAATGGTTCCGATCGGTCACAGGTAATTTGAGGTAAATGATACTTGAAGCGCATCATTACCTTATCTTGGACCACCACTTCACCTGCTTCCTTTGTAGTTTTCTAACTCCACAGTGGGGTCTCCTCTAAAGTTTCTCTCTGTAATCCGAATGATCAATATCTCGATCATATCCGATGCGAAACGCGAAACTATACACTGCCCCTATCCTTGAATGATCTCTCTTTAGTATTCGTGTTTTTCTTGGCTTTTAATTGTGGTGTTTTGGTGGATTTTTGATTCGTTTTGAGTGCAGAAGTGAAGATGTTTGGGGAGGGAGGAGAGATGTCGGCGTGGGGATAAAGGCTTTCGCGGGAGCCTATTCATCCGCCGAGACGTTATCTCTCTTTCTATCCAACACTTGTCATCGTCCCCGGTGAGATAGGTCTCTATATATCTCTCCCACCCTAACTCATTCCCTCCGGCTTCCCTTCATCGTTAGATTTGACTTATATGGAGACAAATATATAATATACACCGTACCGTCTGATAGGATGCAGAAGCGTTCCTTTTATAAGGTTGATTATAACTTCTATTTATTGTCTATTTTTGTATGGAAATTAAATATTCATTCTTACAGTCTGGTTTTGGATTTTAGAAGGATATAGTTAATAGGCCCTGTGATTACACTCATTTCCAGAAGATTCCCAGTCATGCTTTGCAAATTGTGACTGTGGGGGCGCTAAGACTGGGCCCACTCGCCATTCAATTGATTCCAAAGCTTTTTGGCCCACGTCCAGATTCAGATTTGTATTCCTAACCAATATCGCATTCTAGATAACTGGACAGTGGTCACAGTATAATAGGATACTGTATAGCTGTCATTAAAGTCAACTAGAGCGATTTCCGTGCCCCGTGGCACCGTTTTTTACTAGGTTCGTGCAATGAGATCGTTCGGAAACCACCCACGTGATACGGTTAATATGGAATTTTTAGGTGCATGAGACTGTTAGATATAAACCTAAAGGTAAACTTCTACGTCGTCCGATGTCATCCAGACCTCTTAACCCCCGTCTGCTATTGGGTTACCTTATTTCGGATTAAGGGGGTTAAAGAATTTTGGAATTAGAAAAGTGGGATTAAGGAATAGGGATAAATTTATTCTCATTTTGATGTTTGGGAATAAGTAGTAATGATTGCTTGGGATAAGGGTAGAATTTATAGCTAATACCCAAAATGCCCTTATATATAATGGCATGCCGAGAAGTGGCAAATAATATTAATAATATCGTAATGTAATAAAATATTAATATAAGTTGGTCCGATGTGCCACGTGTCACATCGTGATTGGTTCATGTCATCCAAAATAGTATTATTTTAATATTAATAATATCATAATATAATAAAATATTAATATAAGTGGGTCCCACGTGCCACATGTCACGTCGTGATTGGTCCACGTCATCCAAAATAGCATTATTTTAATAATAATAATATCATAATGTAATAAAATATTAACATAAGTGGTCCCTCCCCCCCCCCCACGTGCCACGTGTCACATCGTGATTGGTCTATGTCATCCAAAATAGTATTATTTTAATATTAATAATATCATACTGTAATAAAAATATTAATATAAGTGGGTTACACATGCCACGTGTCACATCGTGATTGGTCCATGTCATCCAAAATAGTATTATTTTAATATTAATAATATCATACTGTAATAAAAATATTAATATAAGTGGGTTACACATGCCACGTGTCACATCGTGATTGGTACATGTCATCCAAAATAGTATTATTTTAATATTAATAATATCATACTGTAATAAAAATATTAATATAAGTGGGTTACATATACCACGTGTCACCTCGTGATTGGTCCACGTCATTTAAAATAGTATTATTTTAATATTAATAATATCATACTGTAATAAAATATTAATATAAGTGGGTCACACATGCCACGTGTCACATTGTGATTGATCCACATCATCCAAAATAGTATTATTTTAATATTAATAATATCGTACTGTAATAAAATATTAAGATAAATGGGTCCCACATGCCACGTATCACCTCGTGATTGGTCCACATTAATTTAATAATTTAACCATATCTCCACTTCAAGCACCAACCAAACACAATAACTTAGAAAATCCCAGAAAGTCATTCCCCAGAAAATCACTCCAGTGAAGTCACTCCCCAAAAAGTCACTCCACTTCAGCTCACTTCTCAGCAACCAAACATGCTCATATTATAACAACATCATTTGAGGGTAATATAGTAATTTAGGTTATGGTGTAGGCTTTGAAAACTGAGTTTGCTTAACCCAGGATAAATTTATCCCCGCCTAACCCCATTAGCTAACCCCAATCTTGTTTGGGGATAAATGGGGGGTTAAGGGGGGTTACCCCCCTTAACCCTACACCAAACAGAGCCTTATAAGATTGATTTGCATTTTTTCGTCTTATAAAATAGCTGGGTTTGAGCTAGAATAAGAAAAATGATTTGTGCACATGCCCACGTGGCATGTGCATTTCACACTATCGGTAGTGAGATACCGATAAGTATATGTCTATCGGTAGTGGGCTACCGATAAGCATGTACAACCTATCGGTAGTGGTCTACCGATAGGCATGTATTCAGAATCGGTAATGTGAGATGCATACGTCAGCTGCCGTGTGCACTAATCAGTGCTCCTAGAATAATGGGCCGACCGGGTTACTGACGTGGCCTAACTCAATCTCCTTTTAAACGTGGATAACACAAGTTGAAGCCTTGATAGCAGCAAGTTATGCAAGAAAATAATTATCTTCGAAGATCTATGATACAGGAGATTTAGCGCATGGCCTCTAGAACGAGTGCGGGGCAGAGCCTATAGAATGAATGCGGCCAGAGCCTGTAAATTTTTAGAGGTTAATAGGCACTCGGTCAGACTATATGAATATAAACTCGTTCTCATCTATTAACTTAAGTATTTCGATTGATAAAATCTTGAATCGCAAAAACATGGTTGAGATCCGGAGTCAACAGTAAAAGCTCAGATGTTATCCTTGTATAAACTGGGCGTATCTAGTTCTATATATATACTGACGAGTAGTAATAAAACGCATGCAAGATATATAGTTAATCTCAATAAAGATACAATTGTTGAGGGATTGGTTTATTCTGTGACTGCAGAGCATGAGAAGGCCCAAGCTATTTTGGGTATCAGCTGGAGCACCATTGGCATGTGTCATTCTTTCAACGCTTATTTCTTTCCTCATCAAAGCCGAAAGCCATAACATCACCATTGTTGGTTTCTCGTGTTATTTTAATTACTACCTCAATAATTTGTTTTCTTTGCGTGCTTCCTCCTTGAGTTGATACATATATTGGCCGTCTTGACGTGTAGATTGGACATCTCGAACGAGGATTGAACCCTCCTTCATGGGACAAATTGGTTTTTGATGCTTCTTATTTGGGTCTCGTTATAAAGACCGGGATTGTCACCGGTATCATCTCTCTCACTGTAAGTATTAATTGGCTTAATCATAGCCATATCTTTTTGCTCAGTCGCATATGTTTATTATCATTTCTTTACTTGTGTATTTGTTACCCGGAAAAAAAAAGAAACTAAATACGCCTTTAGAAACTCAATCTGGGTTGGCGTCGGACGGAAAATTTCCTGTAAATGTTTTATTATTTTGGGAGTATTGTGCTCTTTCTAACCTGGAGGCCTATCTAATAAATTAAAAAGAACAAAATCTGCATTTATTGCAAAGACACTTTTTTAGTAGCTAAAGGTGAAAAAAAATGGAGAGTTCTATATGAATACTCTTAGAATAAAGTTTTGTGTACATGATCACGTGACATGTGTAATGCACATGTTTTCTGATCGGTAGTGGGATACAGATTAGTTGATCTAGTTCATCGGTAGTGGGATACAGATTAGTTGATCTAGTTCATCGGTAGTGAGATACTGATTGACTAGATCTCACTACCGATTAACTAGATCAAGCAATCGGTACCTCACTACCGATTCGATCATTAGTACATTCAATCGGTAGTGAGATACGGATTGGTTGATCTAGTCTATCGATAGTGCTACCGATGGAATAGATCAATCAATTGGTATCTCACTGCCGATTCGATGACATGTGCAGTGTACATGCTCTGTCCAATGTATACAAATCGCGACTCATACTCTTTATCATCTACCATACCACCACCGTCACCACCACTAGTTGGAGAAGAAATTGATGAGGTATTTTGAAAATTATGTTAAGTAATATGGTGCGGTGAGTAAAATTTGTGATGTATATATACATACAAAACCACCCTGAAAGATATATCTTTGAAGGCAATTCATTCCTTGCAATTCAAATCGGTGGGTGCGCATGCAGGAAGGAGTTGCCGTTGGAAGAACTTTTGCTTCTCTCAAGGATTACAAAGTTGACGGAAACAAGGAAATGATTGCGATTGGATTGATGAACGTTGTCGGTTCATGCACATCATGCTATGTTACTACAGGTACGTAACATTCATATATATATGGTATATGATATATCCTGAAATTCCTGCAGAGTTTGACAAACAAATCATCAATTATAATCCTTTTGTAGGAGCATTTTCTCGCTCTGCTGTGAACAATAATGCAGGATGCAAGAGTGCAATGTCGAACATAGTGATGTCAGTGACTGTCATGGTGACCTTACTCTTTCTCATGCCCCTCTTCATCTACACCCCCAACGTCGTTCTCGGAGCCATCATCGTCACAGCTGTTATCGGTCTCATCGATGTTCATGCAGCTCATCAGATATGGAAAATGGATAAAGTGGACTTTCTTGTGTGTTTATGTGCTTTCTTGGGTGTCATCTTCATTTCAGTTCAACATGGTCTTGCCATTGCGGTGATTGATTACAATATTAATTAATTGCTTCTTCTTTTCTCTTGTTATTTGAAGTTAATTACTGATCATAAGTATTTTTCCTCAAGTAATTACATATGTTAATTTGATCTTTAATTTTGCATAGGTTGGCATATCGATGTTTAGGATTCTTCTGCAAATTACAAGACCAAAGATGGTGATCTTAGGAAATATTCCTGGGACTGATATATATCGCAATCTTCATCACTATCAGAATGCTACAAGAATTCCTGGATTTCTTATCCTCGCTATTGAAGCTCCTATCAACTTTGCCAATACAACCTACCTTAATGAAAGGTACTTGTTCCTCTTATTTATTCTATCTGAAATTAATAAAACTCTGGTCAATATAGATAAAAGTTGCATGTTTAAACATTACAGCTTGACTTTTTAATTTAGTAATCAAGGCCAAAGGAGTGAAGAATCCATATATCTTTATTAAGATGGACACATAATTTTTCCTACTCAATATGATCATTTTAACCCACATTGTAACCAAGATAGTTATGCATGCTCTAATTACTCATGATGTACATCTCCAGAATTTCAGGTAAATTGGTCTTGATTGCCAAGTTAGGATATGGTTAGTTAGAGTTTCACTTATCAACATTCTTTGCCGATTCTCCTAATAGCAAATATTTGAAGATGAGATGACATAATATCTAACACTTATTTTAGAAGATATATATAATAGATGTCAATGTATTATACTTAATTCACAATTACCACAAGCTTTAGGGTGTAGTATTAGGCTCTATTTCCTTGTTAATGCTTCAACATTTTCATATATATGCATGAACTATATATGATTATCATTGAGGAGCTTCAAAACTTTCTCTACTACCATTCGTTCAAATTTCAAGTTAATTAGTAGACCTTCTTTGAGTTTGAGTACTGTTCATCCTTAAATGGAACAAGTCAGCCTTATCATTATGGTAAAGTTTTAGACTTTTACTGTGGAGAAGATGCTTGCACAATATATGCATCACATAGAATATATATGCTTAATGCCTATAGCAAGAACATTTTCGCAGATTTCAAACATTATGAGTTTATGATTACTAGCAACCTTATATATCATATGCATCAGAAATTATATTCAACATGTTAATTAAGTCGTGAGCAATTACTGACTGCAGGATTGCAAGATGGATTGAAGAAGAAACTATTACTGGAGAGAAGCATGGCATCCTTCATTTTGTCATCCTAGACCTATCAGGTAAGTGGTTAACTTAGTTTTTTTTTATTTATTAACTTAGTGGTTAACTTAGTTACCTTTCATTCGTCAAATTAAAACTATCAGTGTTTTCTTGTGAATGCAATCCTATTGGTATTTGCATTTTACCTTCTCATTTATTGGATTTTTTTTTGCAAAAAGTTCCCTAGGTTAAAGACATAACTACTTCTATTATAATCTTCCTCTCCCCAGTGAAGTAGAAATGTCACTCAATGTAGATTAATATGATCAAGCAAAAAATGTATAGTAGACCTATTAATTAGAAATGTAATTATTTCTTCAAATTTTCTCATGAACTGTGCTGCAAAATCTTTTTAGTGATTAAGTTCCAACATCAACAATTAATCTATTTAGATCACTGTTGATATCAAATTGATCTATTATATTTATATATTTATCTACTATTTCAATTCAGAACAATGTGATGCTTTTCAGATTTCAATTCTAATATGCCTCTACATTCCATTTCAGCTGTAAGTGCTATTGATACTAGTGGAATCTCATTTGTTGTAGACCTAAAGAAATTGATGGAGAAACGAGGCCTTGAGGTATATAAAGAGACCACTCATGTACGTGTTTACTCTACTAACATATTCTGATATAAGTTTTTTTTTTTTAATCGCCAATTTGTAGCTTGTCTTCATAAATCCAGTGGGAGAAGTGATGGAAAAGCTACAACGAGCAAATGAGTCTCACAATTTTATTGGAGTTGATTCGCTTTACTTGACAACGCATCAAGCAGTTGTTTCACTTGCTTCATTGATGAAGGCATCAACATAAATTGATGTTGTAACGAATGTTATTTCTTCTAAAAGCAGTATGATAATCACCTTGCATGAATTTAACATGGAAGGATATGTTAATAAAAGATATATGTTGATGTACCTAGACATGGAGGGAATGTGTTAAAGTGCAACAAGTTCTGTAGGAGAAATGAATCGAAATCTCTACTTATTATAAGAGATTAAGATATAAGTTACCACACACATATATATATATGAAGTGTATGATTTGCTATAAGAGTCTTAAATACATACAAAATCCTTTAGATAGGATGCATACGTTGTTTGTTTAATCGAGATGTTATACCAACCTAGATGAAGCATGCACTACATTAAAAATGAGACTTTGGGTGGGGGGTGGGGGATTAAACAAGAGTTATTAAAGTGAAAACAAAGGTAAACTAAAGAGACAAGGATATTCACAACGAGAGGGGATATATATAGGAACCACCAAATCCACCCCTAACACATAACTACTTTCTTTTGGTTATCTTTAAGCAATCAATCATGAAAACATATCAAATCATAGATAGTTACAAGCGCACTTGGATCCCTAATCAAGATCGAAAAACCTAAAGGCATAACCTATCTAATTCACTAAGAATGAGTTAAGCACAACTAATCTACGTTAGGCATCAATTATCTCAACATCACTTTCAATTACATTAAAACCTCTGTAACGAAACATGGATACAAGAACAATTGCATAAGCATCCTACAAGATGAAGAAATAAAAAACCAAAACAAGCCCAGACCTAGTTAGGATTTCATAGGAGTTCATAGAAGATGGATATAGCTGCTCACCTTTGTGGTTAGATCGATGTTGATATGGTTCAGATCGCCATTGATTTTGTTAGCCATAAAATCACATCAAATTTTTTTTTTTTTTTGAGAAATTCAGCCCAAAGGCTAGATAAAGCTTAAAAAAGATTACAAGGGTACAACAGATTACAAAACACCACCCACCACTCCAATCCAAAACTATAAGCAAAACTTTTATAAACCACAAGGGAAATCTCGCGGGATCTCAGATCCAAAAGCAAAGACCCACAAGCGCGACCAACCATTAATTCTACCAAGCCAGCCAGTGTATGTGCTCGCTCTACGTGGTCTCGATGCACAGATCTAAAGATTGAGGTAACAAAATGTGCTGAAAAGAACAAATCTCCCTTAACTGGTCACAAAACTCAGAAGGCCATGTTAAGCCGCCATTGATGCAACCCACCAAAAAAGAAGCATCAGACTCAATGATAATGTTAACACAACCAAGCTCAGCAGCAAGTTGGATTGCACGCTTGATTCCAGCTAGTTCTGCTTCCTCACATGAGTTGACATTAATAACTTCAGACACAGCAGCCCATATAGATCCATCCAAGCGCTTCAAGAGAACACCCAACCCGACAGATTGTGTCGCATGGTGAAAAGAGCCATCCAATTGTACAGCACATGTATCATGATGGTTGCTAGCAATAATTTCTTTGTGTTCAACATCTCCAAAGCTACGAAAGAAATTAGAAACTGATCTGCGCACACGCAGAATAAGCACTTGGATCTCCACCCTGTTGGAGTTGAAGACAACATCATTCCTAACTTTCCATAGTGCCCAAAGCCCAAAGCACACCATGGACTTTAGCTGACGAGCCTCTTCAGAAGATGTGGAGCTTTCTAGCAGCTTAATCAATTCATCAAAAGAGCCAAGAACGGGTCCGGAAAGGAGAGAATTCCAAAGCCTCATTGCAAAGCAACATAAGAAAAATAAGTGGGTGATGGATTCACATACCAGCCCACAAAGATGACAACTATCATCAGAGATGTAGCCAATGTACCAAAGTGCATCCCTGGTAGGCAAGCGACCATGAATCAGTTTCCAAATAAAGAACTGGATGCGTGGACTTGTAGGGAGCCGCCAAAGGTTTAACCAGAGAGCACGAGAAAACATACAATTCACCTGATCCGGCTGAGAAGAAATAGAGAGGAAGTTGTAGACAGTTTTCGAAGAAATCTTGCCCGAAGGAGAAAAGGCCCACCACCAAGAGTCCTCCTGTGCAATATTTATTGTCGCAATTTTGCTAGCCAAGCATCTACCAAAGATGGAGTTCAACAGATTTGAATTCCAGGTTCCTTGTTCCATTAGATCAGCCACATTAAATTCCTCAATCCCTCTTCCAAATATAATCTCATTGTTTAAGGGGCAGGGGATACGAATCAAAGGTTCCTGATCAATCCATGCATCATACATTACATTCACTCTACTTTGCAAACCCGGCTTGAAAGACATTCCTTGTCTTACAACCTTCACTTGTTTGAATATAGCTTTCCAATAAACTGATGCTGAGCGCCTACAGGAAGTAGGAAGTAGTAGGGATTCCCAATTGTATTTTGCTTTTACCAGCCCAGCCCATATCGACATAGTATCATCTAATAATCGAGCTGCCTTCGATAACATAAGAGCTTGCTGCCATCTCCGGAGATCCCTCATTCCCAACCCTCCTTGTTCCTTAGGAGTCATGACAGTTTGCCACCCTACTCTTCCAAGGCCTTTTGTTTTATCCTGCCAGATGAACTTTCTAAAGATCTTCTCCAAAGTTGAGAGGACAGCTGAAGGTACCCCAACTGAGGACATGTGATGAATTGGAGATGCTTGAAGAACACTTTTAGCCAAAACTACCCTCCCTGCCCCTGAGAGATAACAAGCAGACCACGTTGAGATGCTAGTGAGGACACGCTCTATCAGACCAGAAAATGCTGTTACTTTTAATTTATATCCAGCTATGGGAACACCTAAATAGGTCCATGTCTCCCCGACTCCTGCCTCCTGAATGTGTAGGATCCGACACAATCTAGCCCTCCGCTGTTCATCAATGGTTGGGGATACACGGACGCTAGATTTAGAATTGTTAATACAGAGTCCAGACATAGAACCATACCGTAATAGGATCTGGCGCAGCTTGTGGGCTTCTGTACACGAGGCCTCGGATATTAAAAAAAACAATCGTCTGCGTAGAGTAAATGTGAAATGTGAAATGAAGACCCATGAAAACGAAGACCCCGCAGCCCCTGAAAGGGATCATTAAGCAGACATGAGAGAACTTCTTGTATAAGCACAAATATGTATGGTGACAAAGGGTCATCTTGTCTGATCCCACGATGAGGAGAAAGTCTACCAAACACCCTTCCATTGATAATGAAGGAGAAGACCGGCGAAGTAATGCATGACATCACCCACTGGGTCCACCGCTGTGGAAAACCCATTTTCTCGAGGACTGCTCGGATGAAAGGCCACCGCACCCGATCATAGGCTGACTGCAGATTTACTTTTAAAGCCATGAGTGGATGTGATCTTGAACCCTTCCAAAGGGAGTGGAGGATTTCACAAGCTGCTGAAATGCTATCAAATATACATCTGCCTGGGATAAACGCTGTCTGCTCCTTTCCCACTAAATAAGTAAGAAGAGGCTTCAACCTTGATGCCAATATAGAAGAAACTACCTTGTAGCACACGTTACACAGACTAATCGGCCTATAATCCTTCATGCACCGAGGGAAACTCTTCTTGGGAATAAATGAGATAAAGGTTTGTGACCAACCTGAAGGTACAACTCCACTTCTGAAGAACCTCAGCTAGCAACAATTCTTTATCCTCCGGCTTCACCATAGGCAACCGCGGCAATGAATCATCAAACCCCTGGTCATCTGCCCATAGATCTCCATAGAAGCGAAAGACTTCATCCATGATCTCCTCCTGATTTGATGCAATAAAACCATCTGGACATACCAGTTCGTTAACTTTAGACCTTCTATGCTTCAGAGTGACAATCCTGTGAAAGAATTGAGTGTTTTTGTCTCCCTCTCGTATCCAATTTCCCCTTGCTTTCTGCTCCACAGCCCTTGCCTGACGGGTGACCAACGCAGCCAAGTGATGTTCAAGACAGCGTATGTCGACCTCATCCTATGGTGCGAGCTGCCCTTCCTCCTCCTTGTGATAAAGATGATCCAAGCTTAATTGAATCTGCATCGCCGGCTGGAATAGATCTGAGCCTGCCCTACAACTCCACTCCTTAACTGTTCTCCTTAGAGCTTTGAACCGGGTGGTCATCACATAATGCGCAGCTCCATGTGATCCATCCTCCCAGATTTGTCTAACCATTAGCCTGAACGACGAGTCTTTATTCCAATAAGAGTCCATGCGGAATAGAGATGCCCCCAGATCTGTCTGTCGACTCTCCAAAGTGAGAAGTAGAGCTCTGTGATCAGAGTGAAATTTATCCACATGTTTTATAGCAGCAGAGGGGATGTCACACCCCGACCCAGAAAACCCATCCAGGACGGGGCGTGAGGGTTCATATCACTATTCATCTTCAATCGGCGCGATACAAAGCGGAAAAGACGGATAATTTAAACAATTGTATTCCAGAGGCGAAGCTGATTCAATTCATATAACATTAAGTTGTACAGTTACAAAATTTCATTCTAATATTCCCAAGGTAAAGACATATATACATAAATATCCAAAATGTACAACAGATAATCCTCCAGCAACCTCAAGCGCCTCTGGATGTACTCGCGTCGCCCAAGGCCGATCCTGCCGGCTCCACTGAAGAAGAACTGCCGCCTGCACCTGCAAACGCAGCCCGGGTAGGAGTGAGCGATAAGCTCAGTAGGGTTCTACTCTACGGCACACTGAAAGGAGGAAAACAACAACAGTGTTGTCTCCCAGCTCAAGTCTAACGGATGCCACGGGGTCCCATAACCCCTGTCAACTCCCCACGGGATCCTACTCTTCTCAACCGACCACGCTGGGAACATCAACCAACACGCTGGGAGGAAAGGGACCAGAACCAGTAGGATCACCATTACCCAACAGGAAACCACTGCCTGGGGACCATGTCATGGACGTCGACAACCATCCTTAGCACTTGGCCTTGGAAGACAACACAACCTCTAAACCTCAATCACTGATTCAAGTCAACTATCGTAATCCTCAATCACAAGAGATTCAGATGATCCAAGATCACACCCTATTCCTGACTACCCAGCCACGGCCCTAAGGCTAGATCCGAGCTACCCGAGAGCCTCGGATCGGCGACCCAAACCATCGCCCGCCTAACCTCAAATGCTTCTAATGCACACAATGCATGAGCCTAGGCAAACATCTATCCTAGATGTCTCTACATGCCACATCATCAGTTATACGTTTAACAGATATACAATAGCCCTCGGCACTCGCTGGCAAGAGGCTAAGGTTCCACAATTTCTCATTAGCTAGCACTCATAGCTAGCTAATGGCTAAGCACACCATTTAGCAATTAACCATATCTAAACATGTGTTTAAAAGCGAACCACAACATTAATTTACTCAAAGGAGATCAACATGAGATCAACATGCGATCAATCATAATCTCAATGGGTTACCCTTGAAAACCTCATGAAATCCACCTACATGCTTCCCAACATGTTTAGATACTAATCACGAACCAAATCCATCCAAGAAAACCAGAAAACCCAAGTCCAAGTAGTCACGGACGATGTCACGGTCGATCCGGAGATCGACCATGAGACTACGAACGATACCACGGTCGATCCGCCGATCGACCGTGAGACCAAAGCGAAGAAAACCAAGGGCGACGGTCGATCCACCCATAGACCGTGGGGAGCCCAAAACGAGACAGAGCCTCACGGACGATGCGACGGTCGATCCGACGGTTGACCGTGAGGCGGGATGAAAAAGAGAGAGAACCCACGGTCGATCGACCCATCGACCGTGGGAGGCTAAAATCCCGACAGAGCTTGACGGTCGATCCGACGGTCGACCGCCAGGCCCAGAAAGTGTAAAACAACACTTGACGGTCGATGCACCGATCGACCGTCGAACCTTAGGCACGGTTCTTCAGAACAGTGCCGGAAATCCAATTTCTTGGATTTCAAGGATCAAATCAAGTTGGAATAAGATGAAACTTTGCAAGCAAGTGTATTTAACAATGGGGAAGCTAATGGAATGAAGAAATCCAGCTTTTGACGGTTAAATCTCCTATTTAGGTCCAAATGGGCAAAAACCGACAAAACGACGATAATACGGAAACCAACCGTCATAATACGGAAAATGCGAGGTAGGAATACTTCAAATCCTTCATACTACATGCACAAAGAGTTACATAGCATTCTAACAAGTATTCCTACAGCGAAAGTACATAAAACTCATCCTAGGAGAACCCGATCCAAGGATCGAGGTAGAAACACCTACTTGAGCAAGTAGGGTAGCTCCTCCACGCGTCCCGCTGGTCAAGCCGTCAAGATCCGAGCTCCGAAGACCAAATCTCCAAACCCTACCTCAGCCGAAGGAGAGAGAGAAGGGGAGAGAATGACAGGTGAAGGAGAGAAGGAAAGAGAGAAAGGGACTTGGCTTATATAGACAATCCAGATTTATCTCAGCCGTCCGATTCGATCTTTCCCGATCGAGCTCCGATCCTTCGATCGGACGCACCCTAGGGATTCTAATCAAACACATACATCAATCCAAGTCAGTGTGTGGAACGCGGGTGTGAAACCGACCACCAGAGGGCATATTTACCAAAATGCCCTCGGGGTTCAAAACCGCCACACGATCGCCCGATCGTGCCCGACGCGGAACCAAACTAACAGGAAACCGGCTCTCGACCCACGCGGTCGAGCCAGGTCAGAGGGACAGGCCCTCACAGGGGAAGAGAGTGCGCCAATCACTAGAACATAAAGCTTGATCCAGTCTTTGAAGGATCTTCCTCCCTCCCTGTCCAGTACCCTTCCAGGTGAACACTGGGCCGGAGAAACCCATATCAATTAAACTGTTATCCATTACAAACTCAAAGAAATCCTGAGCACCTGCATCAAACACAAAAGGCTGACCACCCCTCTTCTCTGCAGGTGAAAGAACTTGATTAAAATCACCAATCATCAAGTATGGTAGTCCGGTAGCACAAACTCTCCCCAAAGTCTCCCAGAGTACCCGACGTAAGGTATAATTCGTGGAAGCATAAACTGCATAAACTACCCATTGCTTGCGATCATGAGTTGTGATGATACCGTGCATGGCCTGTCTGCAGTATGATACAAATGATACCAGCCCAACTGCCACCTTCCATAGAGCTATGATTCCTCCTTGATTTCCAGCAGCCGGAATAAGTTCCACATCCCACCTCCTTCCCAATCTAGATCGGATATTAGACAGATCAGTCATAGATAGACGTACATCTAACAAGAACAACAACTCAAGATTATTGAACAAACTAAGTAACCCCTGTATCAAAATCACCAATCTGGAGGGTCCCAGACCCCGAATATTCCAGCAAATGTAGCTAGTCATTGAGATCGAGCGAGAGGTGAAGCTCCCTGTCCTCCAAATCATCCCCCAAATCCCCTTCATTCATGAAGAGTGCTTCCATATCTTCGTCCGTAGGCTTGAAAATAGGAGTATCTGGAGATCTCGAAACACATCTCATCACCAATATGTCCTGAACCATTGGTTCCTCCAAGAGAGATCGCCTGAGTGCTTCCAATCCCCCTTGATGAAGGTCTTGAATTGGAACCAGATCATCTGCTGTCGAGGAAGAGGCCCCTTGTCTGTGCTCTTGAGGACGAACACCACTCGCAGGGATAGAAGACACGCGAGCCATCTGGAGGGGTTCATCTGTGCGGTTGCTGGGTATGGGTTGATGAGAGCTAGAGGGGCCCGCACCTGGGCGACTAGGGAGGCGGGCCAACCTTGGTGAGGTTGACAATGCTGGCCCAGTAGAGGGCGGAGGGGCCTGAATAGAAGGATTCTTGGCCCGTTGCTGCTCTCTAGAAAGGCCCATTTCAGCATTAGGAGTTTTCTGGGCCACCCGTTTTGGAGGATAAAGATCAATGGACTGAGTCAAATGCCGAGTACCTCGGGATCCAAACCGTTGTGTGGTTCCAAAGAGGCCAGGTTGGCGATAGCTACCCATCTGAAAAAGCTGGCAAGCCGTAGAGGGGTTCCCATGCGCCGTATTGACCTCCGGTTCTCCATCAGATCCTCGGGAGTGGCGCTCAACCGGTGGGTCTCCAGTCTCACCAGACTTCCGACGCCGTCGAGTAACAACCGTCCAGCCATCATTCTCCAATACTGGTTTTGCAAGCGGAGGAAAACCCGGCGGCCCCAGAGAGGATTCCGTTGACAGCGACATCGTCTTCCCCAAGTCTGGCTGGTTCACATCAGCACCCATGGGCGATTTATGAGTGGAATCATCCTGACTGGTTGGAATCTTAACTCGATCCGGCACTTTCAGTCCTTCAAGAGAAGGAAACCCACATAGAGGAGGGGAACGAGGGGATGGAACCTGGCAACTATGCCTAATTTTAAAGCATCCTTTGCAACAGAGACATCCTCATAGACAACCTTCAAACACAACTTCCTCCCCTCTACTTCCACATCCAAACTTCCAACCACTAGTTCAGTAGCCTCCATTTCAACACACACTGTGAGGGCCCGTCCCTCAGACCTGACTCGACCACGTGGGTCGAGAGCCGGTTTCCTGTTGGTTTGGTTCCGCGTCGGGCACGATCGGGCGATCGTGTGGCGGTTTTGGACCCCGGGGGCATTTTGGTAAATATGCCCTCTGGTGGTTGGTTTCACACCCGCGTTCCACACACTGACTTTGATTGATGCATGTGTTTGATTAGAATCCCTAGGGTGCGTCCGATCGGAGGATCGGAGGATCGGAGCTCGATCGGGAAAGATCGATTTGGACGGCTGAGATAGGTTTGGAATGTCTATATAAGCCAAGTCCCTCTCTCTTTCCCTCTCTCCTCCTTCACCTGTCGTTCTCTCCCCTTCTCTCTCTCTCCTTCGGCTGAGGTAGGGTTTGGAGATTTGGTCTTCGGAGCTCGGATCTTGTCGGCTTGACCAGCGGGACGCGTGGAGGAGCTACCCTACTTGCTTAAGTAGGTGTTTCTACCTCGATCCTTAGATCGGGTTTTCCTAGGATAGGTTTTATGTGCTTTCGTTGTAGGAATACATGTTAGAATGGTTTGTAACTCTTTGTATGTGTAGAGTGACTCTTTTCATGTATTCCTACGTTGAGGTTTCAGTATTTGAACGGTTAGTTTCCGTATTATCGCCGTTTTGTCGGTTTTTGTCCATTTGGACCTAGATAGGAGATTTAACCGTCAAAATCTGGATTTCTTCATTCCATTAGCTTTCTCATTGCTAAATGTACTTGCTTGCAAAATCTCATTTAATTCCAACATGATTTGATACTTGAAATCCAAAGAAATGGATTTCCGGCACTGTTCTGATGAACTGTGCCAAGAGCTCGACGGTCGATCGGTGCATTGACCGTCACATGTTGTTTTACGCCTTCTGGGCCTGGCGATCGACCGTCGTATCGACCGTCAGGCTCTGTCGGGATTTTAGCCTCCCACGGTCGATGGGTCGATCGACCGTGGGTCCTCTCTCTTTTTCATCCCGCCTCACGGTCGACCGTCGGATCGACCGTCGCATCATCCGTGAGGCTCTGTCCCGTTTTGGGCTCTCGACGGTCGATGGGCCGATCGACCGTCACCCATGAGGTTTCCTTCGTTTTGGCCTCACGGTCGATCCACCAGGTCGATCGGTGGATCGACCGTGACATCGTCCGTGGTCTCACGGTCGATCCCCGGATCGACCGTGGCATCGTCCGTGACCACTTGGACTTGGTTTTCTGGCTTTTCTTTGGTGGATTTGATTTGGGATTAGTATCTAAACATGTTGGGAAGCATGTAGGAGGATTTGATGAGGTTTTCAAAGGATTTTCATCGGGTTTGAGAATCGATTCGAATAACTCTCTTTTCGGGTAAATCTAAGGTTTCACTTGCATTTAATACATGTTTGTTGTAGTTAAATGCTTAATTGATTGCTTAGCCATTAACTAGCTATGAGTGCTAGTTAATGAGGAATCGTGGAACTTTAGCCTCTTGTCGGTGAGTGTCGATGGCTATTGTATATCTGTTGAACGTGTAACTGTTGATGTGGCATGTAGAGACATCTAGGATAGATGTTTGCCTAGGCTCATGCATTGTATGCATTAGAGGCATTTGAGGTTAGGCGGGCGATGGTTTGGGTCGCCGATCCGAGGCTCTCGGGTAGCTCGGATCTAACCTTAGGGCCGTGGATGGGTAGTCAGGAGTAGGGTGTGATTGTATGATCAAGTCTCTTGTGATTGAGGATTGCGATAGTTGACTTGGATCGGCTTCATTTGAGGTTTAGAGGTCGTGTTGTCTTCCAAAGCCGAGTGCTAAGGATGGATGTTGATGTGTTCCCGATGTGGTTCCCCAAGCCTTGGTACTCCAGCTTGGGTAAGGGTGATCTTGTATGTTACTGTTCCTTGGCCTCCTGGTAACTTGTTCAGGAGAGAGGTTTCATGACAAGAGCCCTTGGGACATCAACTGGGTTATGGGACCCGTGGCATCCGTTAGACTTAGGCTGGAAGACAACACTGTTGGCGTTTTCCTCCTTTCAGTGTGCCGTAGAGTAGAACCCTACTGAGCTTATTGCTCACTCCTACCCGGGCTGCGTTTGCAGGTGCAGGCGGCAGTTCATCGTCCGTGGAGCCGGCAGGATCAGCCTTTGGCGGCGCGAGTACATCCAGGGGCGTTTGAGGTTGCTGGAGGATGATATGTTGTACATTTTGGATATTTATATATGTTGTTGTAAACTCTTTTGAGGACTTTTGGGATGTTGTATAAATCTGTATTTTGGAACTTTGAAATTGTATAACTTGATGATATATTGTAATTGAATCTGTTCGCCTCTGGAATACAATTGTTTAAATTATCCGTCTTTTCCGCTTTGTATCGCGCCGATTTGAAGATAAATAGTGATAGGACCCTCACGCCCCGTCCTGGATGGGTTTTCTGGGTCGGGGTGTGACACACACCCTAGCAAACTTTCTCCTGATTGCGTTCGCCGTAGCGAGATCCACCGCAACTGTAGTTCCCAGAGATGAGGCCAGATCTCGAACTAGTTCCTCAGTGAAATATTCTGCAGGAACTTTTTGCAATCTAACCCACACCCGGATCCTGGTGAAGGCATTGGCAGATGCTTGAAAGTCATTCCTCCAATTCAACAGGGAAAGCATGAGCCCATTCACTCGCCAAGGGCCTCCCATGAGACCTTTTTGCTTGTCTCCCTCCGATTTAAAGTTGAAAGCATAGGAGTTTTCTGGCAAGTCCATGATTGAGAAAGCCTCCGAGGTCTTCCAGAGTAGTGGGAGTTTCTGCCGGAGCTGTATGAGACTTACAGATCCCCCCATAAATCCACCGAACAGGCCATGAGCCCAAGCTTTGCGGCTTTCCTCTACCTTTTTAGGGCACAGTTTAACTGAACGAGATGGCATTGATGCTCCCTTGACATCTTCTTCTGAGAATAAAGTGTGGAAGGAGCCACGAGGACCACCTCCCACCACCCGAGAACCTATTCCCACAACATGCGTCCACTTTCGAGGGTAGACCGGCAGAGTGGATGGACCACCCAATGAAGTGTTTGTCTCCTTCGTAGGTGGTGGTTGGGGATCGTTAGATGGAGTAAATGCCACCTTCAAGCCAAGCGGATCACCACCTGCCACCTCCAAACCTGGAGGATCACCACCTAGAACATTGGTCTCCACTGACTTAAAGTTGGGCGGGACACCCTCCTTGGCAGCATCACGTAGGCGCTCAACCGAAGACACACCACTCATCACACGAGCAACTAGCCGATCTTTCGTTACTCCCGGCGTTCTCCGTCGCCGGAGATTGGTCATCGCCCATTTCTTGAAATGTTTGCCTCTCGCCATTTGGCACCATCACATCAAATCATGAAGACGATTGGGGTGCATGCTATTTGATGGCAATTTCAAAATATTCATGAAATTGCCATGAAATCATCCTCATTCTCAATTCCGATATGGCTATGGTATCTTGGCCATAGCGTTCATGTACGAGCTCGGAATTAGTTAATTTTTGGATCGTTGAAAAGCTCTTTCGGAGAGCTACAAGTTTGCTGTGGATGAGCTTTTCGAAGTCGGAAGTTTGGTGCATCAAATCTGCAATAGAAGCTTGGAAGGGCAAAATCGTAATTATCTAGGTGAAAATGATATATTCGCCTTTCACTGGTATGGTTTCGTGGGCCTTCATTTTCATAGGGCTTCATATCGCACAATCTGATGGCATGAGATAACACCAATGAAAATTGGACAAAATCGTCCATGGATGAATTCGTCTATCAAACAATACCGTAATGTAGTAAGAGTATTTTGCTTATAAGTCCCATCCGATATCCAAATAAGGTGATTTGGGTATCGTTGGAAAGATAATTCGATGATTTACAACTTTAATTCTGAAAGTTTCACCAAATTCGGACTCTATCATAAACAAAAATTGATAGAAAGACTACAGACACAATCAAGTGGCACATTCATAAATATAACGAAATTGCCAAAACATCTCACCATGGAACGAAAATAAAATTGATCGTGGGCTTAACTACTTAGCAGTTGAAGACATGGGACACATGACGCGACGAGAGCAAATAGAGGAGGTCATGGGAGCAGTTACATTACAGTTATTTTAAGGCTTATAAAAGCCAAGGAAGATGTAACAAAAAAGAAACCCCCGACAACAACCATAAACTAGAGTATGGACTCTTTTATGAGCAGTATTTGCCGCTGCTTGTATCTTAAATTTAGGTTTTTTACGGATCTGTCCTGCACTCTTGTATCGCATACCCGCCCTGCATTCTGTGATAAGCTTACTCACATTCGTTTGCTAGTAAGTATTTTATCGAAACCGTCAATGGTACCCTAATTGTAATTAATAATAAGCATTTTCGATGGAACCAATCTCGATGCCGTTTTTTTGATCTCTTTCCACTTCAACACCCTTGCTCGTCTTCGAGGTGGTTGGAAAATGCACGTTTCAAATCAATTTCTTTAGTGTTTTTGTGTTCGCCGTTTCCCTGGAAATGAATTTGAGCGTGAACAAATTTCACCTTTTTCTTCATAGTTCCAAACCTTCGCCTCCCCTCCAGGGATTAGAGACAAAGCCCCTTTATCATCTTCCCTAAAGTCGGATCCAAATACCCGTTTTAAATCTACCAAGATCCGTTTAGTAATCTGGGCGGAATTCTAGCCCAAAATCATTGCTCGTGGGCCTCCATAGTCAAACCAATCCGCATCAGCCACGTACACCATCAACATCTACTTTTAAAGACGCCCGTAAGCTGGGTCGCCACCTCGTTCCGAGTCTAGGTCGACAAAACTCGGTAGAACAAAAGTTTTACGAGAAGGGCGAGGATACGCTCGCGAAGCCACCAGAGAGGCGACCGAGCGAAGTACAAACATATATATAGAGTCGGCTGTTTCCCGCTCTCGATTTGAATTGTTAAGAGGCGGCGGCGGCTTCGGCGGAAGGGAGCGCTGTTACGCTGGCGATGGATGAGGTGGCGAAGGCGAAGACGCTGATCGGCGCCCTTAATCTCATATCGAGGAACCTCCCCCTCCCTCCTGAAGTCCTCGACGCCGTCTCCTCCATTTACCACGAGGACGAGGGCAGTGATGGGCGTGGCGGGGAGGCCCAGGTGCACGCCGAGGAGGAATCCGGGGAGGATCGGGTATGCGATGCTCCCTCGCTGTTTCTCATTCGGAGTTCTTTCCTCGGGATTTGATATCTTGCCTATATTTATGTGGTACCTCGGTGCGGTGTTACTAGATGTTATCCACTATGCTTTAGAGATTCATTACTCTTTCTATCTCTCCCCGTCCTTTCAGAATTTTTGTAGTTTTTTTGCGTGGGAATTTGCAAACGGATTCGTTTAGGGATGAGCTATTTGATGCGTATGTATAATATCTTTTCATTTTAGAAATAGACGCTTCTAGTTGGAAGAATGTATGTACGATTATTGAGTTTTATCATGCAGGTAAAGTTTTTGGGCTAATTCTTGTGGACGCTAGGGTTCTTTGCGCATAGTAAAGGGCGGAGAAGTTGTTTAGGCTAATTGTTGGAAACTTTGGGGACAGGTTTTGGGTGCTTGAATCGCCAAACTAGGAAATATGAAGAGTATAATTGGGTGGAAACTCAGAACATCTAGAACACAGTTAATATGTAGGACTCTCACGAGGGATCTGTGCTTGTAGATACTGTGGCCAAGGAGCACTATGATGGTCAACATGTGGTTCGATGTTTGGAAAGTACAATCCAAACCACTAAGGCTTATATGCCTTGTTATGGATTGTAAACATAGGTGGAACGAATTTAAAATAGTCTAGATGTATTGTATCCTCTAAATAGAACTAATATCTAGGAGAAAAAAGATTCAAAATTAATTAGGGTCAGCCAGTTGAGAACATGTAGATAAATGTGGAGGATAAGAGAGAGCAAAAATTCATTATCATAAGAGATAGCAAAAATTCATTATCACCTATCTTCACCTATTGAAAGTCCACCTTCAAGTTTAGTTTTTCCCTTGAGAGTTGTTTTGGTATCCGTATTCTGCCGTTCATGTTTTAGACTTGCTGTTTTATTGTTCTCACCTCTTCGCTCTTTACTTGTGGCAGTTGAGACGCTATATCTTGTATTGAGAAGGCATAGGACATAGGTTTTGCATCCTTTCACGCGAGTAATACCATTTTCAGTGGAGAGGATCAATGATAGGAGACTAAAGTTCTAAAGTGAAATTCCAATACTTGTGTCCAAAGCCAAATTCCAATATCCTTGCATCAACATAAGATGATGAATTGCAAAAGAGTTTTTTTTTTCAAGCCATGTTTTTAATTATTGATTTGCATAATGAAGGCCAAGAAAGCACCTTTTAAGCATTTCATATTTCAAGATGGCCTGTTCCTTTTCTTTTAGTTGAGAATGTAAGACTATTTTCATATACACGAGTACAACCATATAGTAGACTGGTAAACCCAGGGTAGAATTTAGTTGAGAATGACTTTCTCCATTGTGACATGCTGAACTATTTCCTATGAATGACTGACAGTTTCTATATGAGTGAACTCTTTCTGATGACATTCTAACAATCACTGCCAATGAGAACGATAGGAAAAAAAATACCAGAATGCCACTGTAGTTAATTTGAGAACCAGCTTCCTTGGACAATTGTGCTGATGTGTTTCTTTGAGATTCTCCCACAAAGTAGACAAACATTCTTTCATTGTTTCAAAGGAACTAAATGGAGCTCTTCGACCTATTCGAATGACAGACATATTAATGAATGGGTGAATTTGATGTCTTTTCCCTCTCTAAACGTGTTCTGTTCTAATCTCCACGACATAGCTTCAAGAAGGAACATGATTTCAAGATAGTTGGGTAGAGGAGAACTTCTGTCACCAATCACGATAAGATAGGACCTTGACTTAACAAGGGATTGCAGAATTGGGTGGCTACTTCATGTCTATCATGCACGGCCGTGTTTCACTAATGAGAGATAGGTTTCTTATCAAAACTTTTCAGTATATTGAAATATTTAATAGAAGAAAGTACATGTAGATAATATTAAGTGTGGAATGTATGGATTGTAATATGAACCTCTCTATTGAAATGTTAAGTGATCATTGGAGCAATAGAGTGAGTGTGTCCACATTCATAAATTTTGCAATCAGACTTTTTTCATCTACTGACGTACTATGTTAGGACTTGAAAATCTTAGAATTTGACAAGTAAAACTACTTCCTAAAAGTTACTTCTATGAAGCAGACCTTTACGCTATCGACTTTCTTAGCTGGAAAGTAGTCTTTTAAGTATGTTGTAATTTGAAATTTTGAATGTTAGGAGCTAACATGGTGAGCAAGTATCTTCTTATACTGCGACTAACGGAAGGTTACATGTCCATGCATGATATTGTCTGAATATGTAACAAAACTTGGATTTGAGATATCTCTAAATTCCTTTTCTCATATGTTTTGAAATTGATGATCATTTTTCATTTACTGTGTGAGAAGTATCATGCATAAAAGTATCACGTATATAAAGCAAATGATGCAGGATGACCTCCAAGAATCACCACCCGGAAAGTCGTCCTCCAACCCTAGGAATCACCACCTAGGGGAGCCTTGG
The DNA here is from genome assembly GCA_963920575.1 of Narthecium ossifragum. Lineage (NCBI taxonomy): Eukaryota > Viridiplantae > Streptophyta > Magnoliopsida > Dioscoreales > Nartheciaceae > Narthecium > Narthecium ossifragum. The sequence continues at coordinate 4,819,095 of OY986971.1, read as the reverse complement.
ACATCACCACCCAAAGGAGAAGAAGCTCTTCTTCAATTTTCATTTATCATAACTTTGCCCTAATGGGCATACAAATCCCTTATTTATATCATTTTCAATAGGCTAACCATAATAGGAAATCTAAACAAATATCAACCCAAATCCTAACAAATCAACTCAAATCCTAACAAATCAATCCAAATCCCAACAAATCAACCCAAATGAGAAACCAATCCTAACAAATCAAATCAAATCAAATTTGAATTCCTTCTAGTTATGGAACTTGCTCCCGCATCAACAAATCTTTTGAAAAATGAAGAGAAACACTTCTTTAACCAGAAAATTAGATAACCACTCTGAGTGTTTGTATTTTCTGATATGATTAATTTGTAGTTGTTCACAGTCAACCATTTTCTTAGATGTTGTGCATGATGAATTTCTAGTCAGTGATTTACTGGATGGACCACAAATCCTTTTCCCTAATGAAGGAATTAAGGGAAGGTTCGCTTTGTTTGGTTTTATGTATATGATGACGATGCGGCTCTTTTATGGGGTTTGTTTTTATTCCTTGGATTTGACTTCGTTGGGTTTGCTGGAACTATATTTAATGCTAACTGAGGTTTCATGAGAACTTTACCTGCCAAGAATTCACAGCTCATATGTTAGAAAGATTTGACACTTCCAACTATATTATTTGTCTAAGATGAGGAAGTTCCTCAGACAAGGTGATAACTAAAAGTATTCGAAAATCTAACAGCTTGTTTTATCCTTTCACCTGCATAAGAGAGAGAGTTTCTCCAATAAATGCAAAGGATGATTTAAATGTGAATTACAGTTTCCTGAGAACTTTACCTGCCAACACTTCATAGCTTGTATGCTAGAAAGGTTTGACACATCCAAGATGAGGATTTTCCTCATTCAAAGTGATAACTAAAAGTGTTTGAATTCTAACAGCTTGTTATATCCTTTGACCTCCCTCCCTCCCTCCCTCCCTCCCTCTCTCTCTTAGTGGTAGTTCATATAGTGCTAGTAGCTCTCTCTCTCTCTCTCTCTCTCTCTGTTAGTTCGTTTAGTGCTAGTAGTTAACTGTACTGAGAACACATGGAATAGTAAGATGATCCTTGTCCTTCGTATTATTGTTTACACTTGGTATAATCATTCTGCTTGCAACTTCTGGTTGGGCTAGAAGAAGGCTTTGATTAATGGAATCTTCTTTCTTTTGTTTATTTTTATTTTGCACTGTGTAGATTTATGGGCTTCCATCTCGGGGAATTCTGATAGGACAGCTCGAAGATGCATTACTAAAGCAACAACTGAGACACATGTCTGGTTCAGCACTTCGAGATCTGAGGGAAAACCGTTTTCAGAGCCATATTCAGCATCGTCTTATGGAGCTTGAAGGTTGTTTCTAAGCTTGAGGAATATTATGTTGTAAAATCTGTAGTCCCAGTGATTGTGTCATGCAGCATGTGTTTTATGCAGTGGTTGCTGTTCTAGTTGGTAAATACTGGCACGGTGTGGCAATTGTTGGTTTTAGGGAATACTTTTTTTTCCAATGATCTTGGGTCGGCTGATTTCTCGTTTAATAGGACTTTCTTGTTTGATTTCACTTCTAGTCGAACTTCTTGTTTGATGATAATGAATGTGTTTTCTTCTAGCAGCACGACTACTTATTCCAATGTCAATATTGACCACCCATAATCCCAAGGATATCCTGTTTAGTATTTGACTTTGGACATGATTTCCTACTTTATTGGTGTTTATGGACTAGGTTTTCCTCTTCTTTTTGGAATTTGTTTTGAAGGGAATCTGCGCATGTTTCAATTATGTTCAATATGTCAAATGCATAATTGAATCTCTTATAAACTATAAATTTCAACTTTTAGTTTCCCGATATAAGATTATACTTTTGTTTCAGTCCAAACTTTTGGAATTCAAGGAGAAACCAAGGTCCTGGTTTGATCTCCTCTTGACTTTTTCTTGCATCAAGGTGTCCCTGCTATCCCCCGCTCACTCTATAATCTTGTAACTCTTCTTAAGTGGAAGATACATTTTCTTTCGGTCATTATATTGGCGAAAATATTTTAGGACAAAAGGCCTTCCTTTCAATCTGAGCAAGGAACTAATAATATGTAACTTAAGTAAAGAAGGGTGTTATACAGATTATCCTGTGGGGACTTATGAATCATTTCTAAATGAGTTCACTTCACTGCGAATGCTGCTTCCCTAGTTTCCGTCTTGATCTAGCATTCTTAAGCGAATGGCATAAGAGGGAGCTACCCGTTAGAAGTAACAATTTTTAACAAGTTCTAGGAGTTCTCATACTCTGATATTTGTTGAACCGGGGCTTCTTCCCAAATTTCTTGTGGTTAGTATTGCACATTATAAAGCACCTATTGTCTTAGGTGTCCAAGTAGAAAAAGATATTTCAAGTTCCCGGCCCAATAGTTATGCTCAAATTTGTAAAATCTATTCTAAGATGCATACGATGCGGTGAAGGCACTAGAACAATCCAATATTTTGTGGTCAGTTGCATGGATTGCCGTCCCGGTGGTACGCGCCGTGCCGGCAGCTTGCTGGCACGGTACGTGCCGCCGGCACGCCCCCGTTCCATACTCCTTTTTCTTCTTCTTCGTCCTCCTCCTCCTCCTACTTCTTCTTCTTCTTGGCACGGTACGGGGGGGTTTCGATGCCGCTAACCCTCTGGCACGGTACGTACCGGGTGGCACGCACAGTGCCGGACCGGCATGGAAATCCATGGTCAGTTGTTTATCCATGTACTTCATGTTGATAGGTAATTGGATATGGGATTTCAGCCATTTGTCCAAGGGATTTTCTGCAAGTCACCCTAAAAATTTGCCTAATAATTGAATGCAATCGCAGATGGATTCTAATATGATGATGCTTAAAGGAAGGTTCACGTACCACATCCATCATTCTTGGAGTAATGTAGGCAATAAGCCATTTTTAGTGATATGACCGACCACCATGAGTGTGAATAAATGCTCATTAGCTTTCTTAGTGAAATTAATGACAAATGTCTATAGCCATGAAGCAAAGAGGACCAGAAGTACCTTTTAGAGGCTTGCATTTCCAGAATTTTCTTTGGCTTCTTGACCTTCACTGTAACTTTCAGCCAATCCTTTCGTCTATTCTCATCTTGACTTTAGATCTATTAACCACATTGATTGTCTTGTTATGGCCAAATGACTACCGAGTTCTTCATTTTTCACTCTTGCATCTTTTGTTTGTCTTAAAAATCCTCAAATGTGCAATTAGCGTTCTTAAAATTGTAAGTGTATAAGGACATGGTTTAGAAATATCATTGGGATTTCCACTGTGTTTTCATTCTCCATTTTATAGAAACTTGGAATTTCCATGACTTACACATGTTCATCCCAACAGCATTGCCATCAAGTAGGGGTGAGGACTTGCAAATGAAGTGCTTGCTTGAACTATATGGTCTTAAGGTAATCCCATTGTACATGAATTCCGTATTCTTTTTGCATGTGAACTATGAGCTGGTAAAGACTTGTTCGTGGCCAAAAATGCTCGACTGTTTCTAGAGCTCGAAAAAGTGACATTCTTCATTAACTATGTATAATAATGACTGAATATGAAGAATTAAGTTAGGTTCTCTCATACACAGATTATCTGTTATTGCTACTTGATTTGTTAACTCTTTCATTTCTGATCAAGATGTTTGTACAACTTGCATCTTCATTTGTCCTTCTATACCAAGTGGAGATGCCACTTTTATCTATGTTCTAGTTGTATCCAGTTACAGTTTCTATAGCTATTGCTATTAGTATTAACTACCGTAAAGGTTTCTGTCTGTTTCTGGAACAATTATTCCTTTCCTTTGTTGCTACAGTTAGTAGAATTACAGAGGAAGATACGATCCAACGTCAGTGCTGAGTATTGGTTACACAAGAAATGCACTTATCCTGAAAGGCAACTATTTGACTGGGGAATGATGCGGCTACGACATCCATTTAGCATGTATGGTATCGGAGATACTTATGCGATGGAAGCTGATGACCGTCATCGTAAGAAAAGAGATGCAGAGGTTATTAGCTACTTTTTTTCCCCCCTTTACAGCATTGCTGTTTTTCCTGTAGGTGGGTCAAAAACATCTTGTATTTTATTTGTATCTGATGTCTGTTTTTGTGTTTCATTAGATTTGTCTGAAAATGAACCACTGGCATTTGGATAAATGACTTCCAAAGTTGCATTTTCTCTCGGGCTACCTCCATCGGGAATGGTCGTAGCCTCTCAAGACCATTAGCCCTTCTGATAATCCAATGAGAATGCTGTAGGGAATATTTCCCCAATGTTACCGTTAAAGGGCAAATTGTCTGTTCATCTGGCATTAGGAACAATAGGCCGTATTAGCTCAAGCCCTTGTCAACAGCCCATCTTTATGCATTAGAATAACACCTTTCCTAACAGAACCTGGGTCCTTAACAATGAACTTTTCCCAGTGGCTACTAGTCGCCGTTCTTTAGTCATTGCTAGCTTCTGTGTCTTTGTAAAATCATCAACTCTTCTTCTATTATCTGCTATTTATCTAGTGTCTTGTGTCTGTAAAATCTTTAGCCCTTTGGTTAGAAAGATGGGATAAAAGAACTATGACACTGTTGTTATTTTCACTTTCAGAGGCTATCTAGATTAGAAGAGGAGGAAAAGAACCGGTTGGAGACGAGAAAGAGAAAATTTTTTGCAGAAATTCTTAGTGCTGCTCGTGAGTCTCAGTTGCAAGTACAAGCTGCTATGAAGCGGCGAAAACAGAGGAATGATGGAGTTCAGGTGAGCTAGAGTAAATGTATACAGGATGGTTTTGGGAGTTAGATTGCTGAAGACAGGTTTTTCTTTAGAGAATATTGCCATGTCATGATGAATTTTGTTGTAGAAGATCCACACATCATGACTTTTTCCAATGAGTAATGCATCATTTAGTCCATAACTGTTTTGCTATTGCCATGTTAGTTTATTATATAGAATATCACTCTGGTCTTTTTTCCTTCACCGTCTTATTGATTGCTCACTTTTAAAAAACATAATTTAGAGAAATGCTACTTTATGTAGGCATGGCATGCAAGGCAAAGGCAACGTGCTACACGTGCAGAGAAATTGAGGTTTCAGGCGCTAAAAGCAGATGACCAAGAAGCCTACATGCGAATGGTGGAAGAGAGCAAGAATGAAAGGCTAACCTTGCTTCTTGAGAAAACAAATGAGCTTCTCGTTGGTCTTGGAGCTGCTGTTCAGCGACAGAAAGATGCACAACATTCTGATGCCTCTGAAGCTCTGGAAGATTCTGAATCAGATAATCCTTCCCAAGTATCTCTCTCCAAGAGTGAAACCCCTGGAGAATTGCCTTTGGAGGAAGATATGGACGTTACTAATGGTAATTCTGGTGAGAATGCTAAGACAAATGATCTGCTTGAGGGTCAGAGGCAATATAATTCTGCTGTTCACTCCATCCAGGAAAAGGTGACCACCATAACTCAACCTGTAAATTTCATTTTATTATTTCGTTTATGTTGCTAACTCGTTCTTGGAGGAAGTATATTGGTACAAAAATAAGTACAAACTTTCATGACAAGTGCATAAAAAAATCAGCTCTTAGCTGCAATAGGGTAAACGTACTGCAATCTTATGGTAGTCCACACCTTTAAAATTTAGAGAATAGAGAAATACTTCCAAGATATGATGGTGGTTTCACTTTGATGTACTTCTTTAAGACTTATTTATGGCTCCTTTAAACCTAAATTCAAACCTGCTCGTGGTCTGAAACATACTTAGGAACAAGTTTTGTAGAGCAAGTTTTATTTTTTGTATTTATGTTTGAATTGCCTGCACAAAAAAAAAACTTATTTTAGCAGATACCAGATTAAGACTTCCAGAATGGGTAATCGGAGACGATTTAACAATAATTATGTGTAGAGATCTGTTCCATATCAGACAACCATCTGTTTGGAATTTTTAAGAGTTTTGCTTGCTGCTTAGCATTATTTTGGTTTTTGATTCTTTGTGCAAACATGGACATACTAGCTGTCTAGAATCCTAACCTGATATTTTTCTAGCCTCTCCCCCTCAGAATGAAAGCTTCTCACCTTTTGTAGCTTTTCTCTTACCACGTAATTTATCGTCACATATCGTACCCAGTAATTTGCCGGCACGATGCATCATATCTGTTGTGGCATATGATTGTGGGTTATGGTGTCACGAATCCTGAAACCTTTAAACTAAATGTTATAAAACAAATAGATTCTAACCATCAAGTCTTCCCCTGTTCCCCGACGCCTCTTCTCCTAATCCCTCTATGTCATACTGGTCTTGGATGCTTTGCCAACGACTCCTCAACGTCGATTTACATCGATGCAACTCCCGACAACTTGCCCCAGGCCCTTTTCTCCTCTTCTCATGTTCTCTTCTCCTCTTCTCCTCTCCTCCTTTTCTCTATTTCTCCCTCCTGAGGAGTCACTCGGGTTGTTGGCACATCCTTATTGACATATATCATGCCGACAATACATGTGCTGTCGGAATGTGATCACAATGCGATCTACTAGCACAGTAAACCCTGCTCATAATCTCGATTATTTTGTTAGTTAACCTCCCGTTTCTTTGCCTTTCCTCTGAAGGATGATCGACTAGAAAGGATCACTTGCAATTTGTAATTTTTGACATGGTATGTTTTGTTGCAACAAGTTTAAAGAGATTTCTTCTTAAATCTTTTTTAGCTAAATAATCATTGGCTTACTTGGCAACTTTTATTACTGAAACTATTCAAATCGTTTCTCACCTTCTATTGTCCTTTTCCACCTTTCTTTCATGTCCATTTTGGTTTTTAACTTGTTTTCTTTGTCTCTTTAGCACAAGTTGTTCTGCCCTTTCCTAAGGCCATATCTTATCTTCTTTGGACATGCCTAAATCATCTTCATTAGTTTAGTTTTAGCTTACTCTTCAAATGAAAATGGATTTCTATGTCTAGATCATAGATATTCTTTTGCTTGCTTTCTCGCATGAGATTATTATTTGGTCCTTAAAAAAGATTACCTTTGGCATTTGACAGAACGCTAACTTATGTAAAACTTTTCTCTTCAAAGCTTCAATCACTAATAAAGTATGTCAGCTATATCTTCTTTCCGATCTCTCATAGAATCTAGATATTAAGTGCGTTGTTTTTATAGGTTTCATTATAACCTGTATGAAAAGAGTTCATTTCCTCCATTGGATTGGTCAGGTCGTGCATAGAGTTTTTTTTCCTTTTAGTGACCAGTCTGGCCTGAAATTATAGTCAATCAAATCTTGCTAAGCTAGCTCAATTTATAGATATTAGAATTGTTCTAGTAAGTGTGGTTATCTTCAATGACAAACATGGCACACATATGCTAACAGGTTACCTGTATATACTTCACTTCCAAACATTGAGCATGTTATTCCTAACTGTTCTGGTAGTGTCTTGCTAGAGGCAATGCAGCAGGTCTGAAACTTTTTGTTGTTGGGCCAGAGCTTGTGCTACAATTCATCAAATCAGAAATTAAATGTAGTTAGTTTGGAACTAAATTACATGTCTATTTGGGTTTGATAGACAATGATACAACTAGTAGAGTTTAAACGCATTGATTCTAGGCAAGGATTACCATGTAGGGTGCATGTGGCGCATAGCCGATAGCTGGCATGGAGGCTGAATCAGTGGCTTGGTTTAGGGCCCTTCTAGTAGAGTTGTGGATGGATGCCTTAGGTCAAAGCGAGTCAAACTATAGTTGGATGTAGACTCGGAACATTTATTTCTATTAAGATCTTAATTATGTTAATATAGTACGAAAAAATGGAAAGTATGGAATAAATCTGCATGGTCAATCCCAATTGTTCAAACAATGAAAATAAAATTTGGGATTTACAAGAGAATCATGAACTGACCATGACTCTTTACATATCAACATCTTTGGCTGTGCTAAGTGACTTCCTTGGACATATGTTTACATAGAGGATGACGGGGGGATGATCACTCGTTCCCTAATCGTTCTCGAGCAAGTAGTTTGTCACCCTCCTGACGACAATACTTCACATTCACCTCCAAAGGCGTGTCAACAGAAGAAGCAGCCTGAAGACCGGCCAAAGCTAACATTGTGCGAGAATATCTTTGTGTAGTGAAGTATGTGTCACGAAGGCTAATATGGGTCATTCCATACATTTTAAATGGCATGTATCTCATGCTTTAAGCTATCCTCTTATGGCTATATCTCCATGACCCATACATCTTGACAGAATGTTTGTGCATAGAGTCGCTCCTTAAAGTTGTGAAGTCTTAAGCATCGTCCTGCACAAATTCCTTTTCTTTTCTTTTCTTGTTTAGAACTTTCTATGTTCTCAGTGGAAAACACCTCTAACACGTACTTGAATGTTGCAGGTGACAGAGCAGCCATCCATGCTTCAAGGTGGGGAACTAAGGGCATATCAGTTAGAAGGGCTTCAATGGATGCTTTCTTTGTTTAATAACAACCTAAATGGTATTCTGGCTGACGAAATGGGTCTAGGGAAGACAATTCAAACCATTGCATTGATCGCTTATTTGATGGAAAACAAAGGGGTGGCTGGACCCCACTTGATTATAGCTCCAAAGGCGGTCTTGCCAAACTGGTCCCATGAATTTTCAACTTGGGCACCCAGGTATAAACTCTATACATCTGTATTGGACCTTTTTCAAGTAACAGCATTCTATATTTCCCCGCTCGTCATTCTGATTCACCTTTGATGGTTTCAGTATAGTGGCAGTTCTGTATGATGGACGTATTGATGAAAGAAAGGCGATGAGGGAAGAGTACACTGGTGAAGGAAAATTCAATGTGCTGATTACACACTATGATCTTATATTGCGAGACAAAGCATTTCTAAAGAAAATTTACTGGCATTACATGATCGTTGATGAAGGACATCGTCTAAAAAATCATGAGTGCGCTTTAGCCCGGACCTTAGTATCGGGGTATGTAATATGTCATGTGCTTATTTCTATTTTCTTGCTTTATTCTAAATTCACTCTAGCAAAGATGGTTTCTGTTAACATCCCATATATTCTTTCCTCGGCTTCACTATGCATATTTTTTTTTTGTGACCAACACTTGATAACTTATGAGTAATAACACCTTGTTCTAGGTATGAAACTAGGGTAATATTTATTTCAGTTTGATGAGAACAATACATAAGTACAATAAACTTAGAGTGAGTTAATCCACAAGGAAAGAAACTCGTCACTTATTTACGCAATTTTGTGTATCTACATGAACATGCACAAACACTCTCATAGAATTCTAGTTACATTTCCTTGTGCACTTGCAAGCACAAATGCATGGCTGTAATCCAATATTCAGGTGAAAAGTTTTACCAACGTGTAATTTGTCATATGAGTAATCGACTGCTACATGTGTGCCTAAGGGGCTAATGGAAACCATATTGATTTTAATTGTTTGTTTAAAATTTTTGTTATGTATGCGATGGATTATTCATAAATGACCAATATCATGTTCTTTAGTTAATTGTGCCATTCGCACATCTCTATTATCAATTTCCATTAGCTTGTTATGCTGTTAACTTCCCCCTAATCGGATTGTGCACTTCTAGTTTCCTCAGACTATTCTGCTAAAGAAATTTGTATGCTTGTATGTATGTTTGAACACATGAAAACAGATGTAGGGGGCATCCTTCATTATTCTTTGTCGTTAAAGATTGTAAAGAGGCATGGTTTTGGTATGTGTAAGTATGATCTAAGCTATTAAAATTACTTTAAGCACATTTTTGCAATAAGAGATCAATACTATCATAATGGAACAAACTTGCTGAATGAGTAATTGAGTATGCCATACACAGCAAAGGGTTGGGGATTGATCTAGAGTGTACCTAGTCTAATATGCCATTAGCATTTGGTGGTTCACTACATAGTGCATTTCCGATAAAAGATAAGATAAAGCTTTTAGGTGCATGAGGCCAGTCCCTTTTTTTTTCCCCTTAATGTAGTCAAATAAGTATGGTGAGCCATTGACTATTTTTTAAATTGTGAAATTAGCTGTTCCCTGCTGCTACTGGTGACTTCAGCACACAAGTTGGTATTAGGAAAGGTTGTGTTGAGGTAGAGGTATGGAAAAGTATCATGGATAAGTGTAAGAAAAGATAAAATTGAGCATTAGGGATATCAAACCATTTATAATTAAAGCTCCAACATGAAGTGGTACATTTATGCACAGAATATAACATAGATGCTTTATTGAGTAGCAGAGCTTGCACTGCAGATTGCGAAACCAATGCATGTTAATGTGGAAATTGATAGAAAGCCTGTACGAAGTAGCATTCCATTTTGGTTTTCATATGCTTGTTTTGCTAACTAAAAGTGTTATCCTTGCAGGTATCGCATACGACGTAGACTTCTGTTGACTGGTACTCCCATACAAAATAGTCTGCAGGAGCTATGGGCATTGCTCAATTTTCTCCTGCCAACCATCTTTAATTCAGTACAGAACTTCGAGGAATGGTTCAATGCACCATTTGCAGATCGATGTGAAGTTTCTCTCAATGATGAGGAAGAGCTTCTGATTATTCGCCGTCTGCATCATGTGATTGCTACTCCTTGCACTCTTATCTCTTATTCGTTCCTCTAAGAGGTCCGTTCCTGAAAATGCTCTTTGGTTTCTCAGGTAATAAGGCCATTTCTGCTGAGGAGGAAAAAGGATGAGGTGGAAAAATATCTTCCTGGAAAAAAACAAGTCATTCTGAAATGTGATCTATCTGCATGGCAGAAGGCATATTATCAGCAAGTTACTGATGTGGGAAGGGTTGGCATGAAATCTGGTACTGGCGAAAATCAATTTTCATATATCCATATTGCCTCTGAAGCCTTTTCTTGAAGTTATATTGAATGATTTTCATTGCATTGGTCAAAGGGTCGGAATATATACGTGGACAAAGTGTAGTGTTGATATAGCTCACATACAAAGTTAGATGTCCCAACATCCCATTCTTGTATGTGAAATTTTTGATGTTTGGGGGATAGACTTCATGGGACCATTTTCTCCTTCAAATGGATATTCATATATTTTAGTAGGAGTTGATTATGTGTCTAAATGGGTTGAGGCAATCCCTAAAAAAACTAATGATCACAAAATTGTGTTGAAATTTGTACAAGCAGATATCTTTACACGTTTTGGATTCCCTAGAGTGATCATAAGTGATGGCGGATCCCACTTTACAAATCATCATTTCAATTCTTTGCTTAAGAAATACGGGATTACACACAAAGTAGCTACATATACGTGGACAAAGTGTAGTGTTGATATAGCTCACATACAAAGTTAGATGTCCCGATTGGTATTGCACCACACAATCTGTAGTGTCGAGATTAACTTTCCCTTCCTATTGGTTTTCTTCATTTCCAGTAATTATTTCTTGTATCTATTCAGGAGAAAATGACAACTCTGTACCATCTGTTATCTTTTGTGAGGAGTCAGTTTTTAGTGTCTTACATCTGTGAGTCCTGTAATTCTGCTCTTCAATGGCTTAGAAAAGAGCTTTTAAGTTCGGCACCTGCATTAGAAATTTATTTCTGTGTCCTTTTTAAGTCAAACATGCCTTTTCCTCACCTTGGATTTTCTCTTTTTAAATTCTAAAAGTTCAGTTTTCACTTATATAAGATCCTGTTTTATTGAAATTGATTGAATTATGAAAGAG
>OY986971.1:4733773-4807195 GCA_963920575.1 Narthecium ossifragum | reverse complement strand
AGTAGAACACCTAGAAAACTAAGGTCTGCAGCTCTGATAATGAACAAGGATGAAGGCGAAGGCGACAGAGAGGGTGAGGGTGAGGGTGAAGGCGATGCGAGCAACAATTGGCATGGCAACGCCTTTACATGGAAGACTCACAAGAGAAAGCGCTCAAGCCATGGCATCCCCAGTTCAACTTGAGTTGTGTTTACATTTAATAGCAAATCCGCTTAAAGGTGGAAATTGATAGTCATAGGCTGTCATTAGATTCACTATTTTTCTTTTTCCACTTTTGATTACTGACTTGTGGTGCCTGTAACAGTGTTGCATTTGTATCAATGGCCCTCGGTTAGCCCTTTACAATGGTACGAATATTCATGTATTTACTGTAATTGCTCTGTAAACAAAAGGGGTCATTTTTCTTTAAGAGTTTAGCTCAAAATCTCAATACAAGATCAGCATACGAGTCACGTAAGGTGGCTGTAGATTAGAAGTCGATGGCCGTTAATCCGTTCAGCTTCATCAACCTCGCTCCACCCCATCTTCTTCCTCCACTCCATCATCTTCTCCTCCCATCTCCAGCACCTGCCCTCGGCCACCACCTCGCTGCTGCTGTCACCTCCGTGGCCACCCGTACCCGCTGTCATCACCACCACCAATAATAAAACCCGTCGACGCGTGCCATTCGCACGTCCCGGACGACCCCGTTTGGTCACTTTCTTTATCCCCAAACATAATGGGGATGGTAAAATAAAGATAAGGTGGGTTATCCTAAAAAATGGGAATAGAATTTATCCTATCTCCATTTCACTCCACCCCGATTTCTATCCCACCGAGTAAAAAAAATATTTTGGCATTTCAAGTAAGGCCAGATATAAAAATATTTATTTTAGAATTGCTCTAGGGTGTAGCTGTTGGGAAATCCCTCCCCATGAGATTGGCGTCGACAAGCATGGTCGACAGAGGTCAAGTTTGGCGTCAACGACAGAGGCGTCGACGACAGAGGCGTCGACGGGTTGAGCGTCGAGCGTCGAAGCGTCCAGCATCGAAGCGTCGAGGTGTTGAGCTCCGGAAGCGTCGAAGCATCGAGCATCGAAGCATCGGGCGTCGAAGCTTCGAGATGTTGAGGGGGCAATGATGCCCGAGAGCCAGAACACGGCAACATGCAAAGTATGGCAGCCAATTTAGTAAGGCCATTGATTGATTGATGGACAATCAATGATTGGGATGAGCATTGATTGCTCTATGACGGTTGACTCCTTGGAGGTCTTTGATCTAACGGCTTAAATCAATCTGATTGAGGCTATTTAAGGTCAGGATACATGTTAGGGTTTATGTGAGATAGATGAGAAAGTGGATTCTTATCTTGGAGGCCTAGAGAGAGGTCTTAGGGCTTGAGAGAAAGCAAAAAGGCAGAGAGAGAGAGTTCTCTGTAGTTCTTCGTAGAAGAAGAAGGTTTAGACATTCCTTGAGTGAATGTATATGGGAGGGATGACAGAGTTTTATATGAGAGTTGAGAGAGTGAGTCTTGTAAATCTCATCATATAGTGAAGCTCTTCTTCCCGTGGTTTTTCCTTTGCGGTGATTTGCTGGAAGGTTTTTCACGTTAAAATCTGGCGTCTTCTTCTTCTTCTTATATTGCTTTCCCATCTTGGTTCCCTTACCATCAAATTCCTAACAGTAGCATGGCACCTGGGATGGTAACGTAGCATGATCATGCACATCAATGCATTCTCACACTGGCCCACTTATATTAATATAATAATAATAATTTAATAAATAATATTTTTTACATGATGTGGATCAATCATAGTATGACATGTGACATGTGGGACCCACTTATATTAATATTTTTATTATAATAATATATTATTAATATTATTTAGTACAGTACGTGTAGGAAAATGTTTTTACGCGTTCAAATATTTTCGTGAGCGAATAAATTTTTTTGCACGTGTGATAACCTTTTTTTGTACATGTTTATTTTTCTACATGCAAATAATTTTGTGAGCGGATAAACATTTTATGAGCATTTAAATTTTTTTGCGTGTGTATAAACATTTTCCTATGCGTAATGTATTAAATAATATTATTAATATGATTATACTAAAATATTAATATAAATGGGTCCCACATGTCACTTGTCATATTATGATTGGTCCACGTCATGTAAAATTTTATATTATAAGTGTGTTCGCATTGAGATGCATTGCCATGTCAACATGCCACATCATGTGGTAGCCACCATGACCATGCAAGGTCATGTGGCATGGTAGGCATGTGGATGACCATATCATGATTGGCATGAGTAATATGGTCATAAAATGGGTTTCGAGTATGCTTCTATAAAAAATCAGGAGGGGTCATGATATGCCAAAAGCAAATATGGAGGATCCAAATCGACAAAAAAACTAATAAAAAATTACAATTCCTGCACTTATTTTAGCTTCTACAACCAAATATCATTTTCCTTATTCCAAACAATCATTACTAATTTATCCCCCTTTTTAACTAAATATAAAAAATGAAATAACTTTATCGCCATGGTTATCCCCGCCCTGTTGCCTACCCCACAATCCCATAATCCGGAATACCGGAATAGCCTATCCCCTCCGCTACTACGAAAGTTTTCTTCTAGTCTATCGATAGAATAATACTGATGAACTAGATCAATTGATCAGTATATACCTACTTATACCTATCAATTCAATCATTGATACATTCAATCGGAAATGCGATACCTATTGATTGATCTAATCCATTGATACATTCAATCGGCAATGTGATACATATTAGTTGATCTAATCCATTGATATATTCAATTGGCAGTGCGATGCTAATTAGACTGATTGGACTAATTGTATATGCCACGTGTTCATGTAATCATGTATACGGATCTTTATCCTAGGTCTTCGGTTTCTCCGCTGTCCAGAGACCGAAACCATGGGTCTTTGTCACTCCCCGTATCGGATCGGTCTCCCTCCCCTTCACTGTCATCACGCACCCCTCTTTCTCTCGCTCTTCGATTTCTCCGACGCTACGGCCGTCTTAGATTTCTTAGTCGCTGCTCACCTGAGGCGAGGTTGTCGATCAACTAGCTAACAAGAGACCCCGGAAGCGCCACTGAGCCAAAGGTTCGATCGTATCTCATGGCGCTTCATGCGGCGCCTTCATGGGTTACTGGGTTCTCCTCGAACCCACGCCGCAGTTCGTGGAGCTTCTCCTCTCCCAGGATTTCGCGGCGAGGAGGGCTCTATGCTTGTCCTCCTGCTCGTCTCCATGGGCGGAGCTTCCGAGGTATGGAGGTCAACAGACTGTGTCTTGCTATCCTGAGTTTCTTGAAACTCATTACTTCATTAGCCTTCCTTTTAATCATTACTTTTGCTAATTGATAAACTGTTCTTGATCTTTTCTACTTTGGTATGAGGCTATCTGAAAACAATTTCGAATTGCGCCGTCTGTGAGCGCTGCTGATGTTTTGTTTGGCTAGTAACTTGAGAGGAGCTGAGAACTACTATTCCTCTCAACATGATAGTTAATTTAGATTGGTATGACGATTTGTGTTTTATGATAATTTCCTTTGGAATTACTGTTATGTTCTTCAGGACGAAGGACTTTTGATCCAATTTTCTGTTGTTCATTACAAGATCGAATTTCCTTATAAGTTGGGTACATGGCAGGGTGATAGATAGACCACTTGTTCTTTTCATTGAAAATGCGTGTGCCTGTCTGTAAAGTTCTAGCCTATTTTAGATAAAGCTATGCCCATTGAATTTGAGCACTTTCAATTCTATATTATCCTAGAAAAATCCTTAAAACTAAATAATGTATGTTGCCTTTGTGTAGCATGATATGAAAGAATCAACCTTTTGTTAAAGGAAGATGCTGTCTGCATTACATTTCTGATGTCACATTGACATCAAACCAGAATAGACATCTCCGTGCTGTTCCCCTAATTTTAGCTTTTATGGCAATGTACGAAAAATATTGCTGTGATCATTCCCCCCTGCTTGGGTATGTCACACCGTTTTATTGATTTTTTGCTTTTGTAATCGTTGCACTTATCTTTGGTATTATGTCTGTTGATTTTCTTTCCCCTTATCATGGCTTATCTTCCCAGGTGGTGCAAAGGCCGTTGCAGGCAACAAAGGGGCTCCTGAGGACAGTGATTCATCTCTTGTCGTTTGCTTTGGAGAAATGCTAATTGATTTTGTTCCAACTGTTAGTGGTCTATCGCTAGCTGAATCCCCTGCTTTCAAGAAGGCTCCTGGGGGAGCACCTGCTAATGTTGCTGTTGGCATTGCTCGGCTCGGTGGGTCATCGGCTTTTATTGGCAAAGTAAGACTTGTTGCTTGCTGTTCTTCTGTGCAGTTGTTGATGATATGCATTACTTTATGCCTTCTATGGAAGCAAAAGTTCTTGTTGCTTACTGTTGCTCCATGCAGATATATGTTAGAACAATCATCTGGAAGATGAAACTTACCTTATGTAAAATACAACTTTGTTGAATCTATCAATTCACCATATATCATGCAATTCTCAATCTCTTTATGAGAAATGAGCTTTGTTGGTTGGCAGACTTATTGTTAGATTCCTGGAAAAGTGCAAGCTGATTCATTTTTTTTTCCTTTGTTTCCACTAAACACTTATATACCAGCTTAGGCAGGGATACCTTGGCTGGTTCATAAAGGGCCTTGGGATGAGTCTCATTCTCTCTCTTACTCTCCCTCTCTCACGATCACTCTCTAACCCTCTCTTTCTCATTCTCTCCCTCCCCTCCCTCTCTCCCGATCTCTCTCTAACGCTCTCTCTCGTTCTCTCATCCTCCGCCTCTCCCCTGATCTCTCTCATTCTCTCTCTTCCCCTCATTCCCTCACTCTCTCAAGCCTTCTCATATGAGACCATCTACCCAGGGCCATTGCCAATTTCTGTCAAGCACAGTGACCGGATCACTAATTGAATGTTGTTAATTCCTGGATCTCTTGATAGAGTCGTCGGTGGCTTGGTAGAGAGAATAAGTCAAAAAGTCAAAGAGGAGGCTAAACAAGACTTATTTATGTTCAAAGGGCATTTTTTTTCCAATTCATATACTGTAGTTAGATTTTAATCATAATTGACTCTTTCTGAATTTGATGGGTTTTGATCAAATAGGGGTGAGAGGATGCCATGCCAGGGTGTGCTTGTGATGCCACGAGTGTTCTGGGCCATCTAACTTCATGATGTTCATGGCCAGGCGTGCCATGTTGCGGCGTATAGCACATTACCACAAGGGCTGTGGACCCTAGTGCCATGGCACATAAAAACTTGGTATTGCATATGCACATCCCAAGTTTTTGGGTAGTTTCTATGTTCCCTGAATAGTCAACCACTATAGGCTCCTATGAATGTTACAATGGTGTTTGCCGTGTTATTGTTGTGGATCTGATGTTTTGGTATCTTCCAGCTCATACCAGAGAGCATGGATCGAACTATTTTTGGGTCAGAACTTTGAACCTTGCTGCCTCTGATCTGCTATTTCCAAATGGCACCCACAGGTTGGCGAAGATGAGTTTGGGTATATGCTTGCTGAGATTTTGAAGGAAAATAATGTGAACAATCAAGGAATGCGATTTGATCCTGGTGCAAGAACCGCTTTGGCTTTTGTCACATTGAGGAAAGACGGCGAGCGTGAGTTTATGTTTTATCGCAATCCTAGTGCTGATATGCTACTCAAAGAAGCAGAACTAGACCTTGATATCATCAGGAAAGTGCGTCAAAAATGATAGTGTGAAACTTTTGTTTGTCTAGCTGAAATATTTTGTCTCTTGTACAATTGAAGTGCTTCCAAATTCTATGTCAGGCGAAAATCTTCCACTATGGATCTATAAGTTTGATCACAGAACCCTGTAAGACAGCTCATGTTGCAGCAACTAAAGCTGCCAAGGATGCTGGAGTGCTCTTATCTTATGATCCAAATCTCAGACTTCCATTATGGCCATCTGCAGACAGTGCTCGAGAGGGAATCATGAGCATATGGGATGCAGCTGATATAATTAAGGTGACCATCTCGTACTTCCATGCTTCTCCACCTTGTTGACTTTGTACAGTTCCCTATATTCATGGTATGCTGTTGTACACTGGAAAATAATATGCTGATTTAGGCTAAAACTGATTAAACAGATAAGCGAAGAGGAAATTTCCTTTCTGACCAGAGGAGAAGATCCATATGATGATGCTGTTGTTCGTAAACTTTTCCATCCAAATTGCAAATTGCTACTAGTCACCGAGGGTGCTGACGGTTGCAGATATTACTCCAAGGTATAAGATTCAAAATTTGTGACCACGAATTATAGTTAAGTCATTGGTTCTTTATTTCTTTTGCTGTGTAGTATCTCATTCATAGAATCATTTGCTTTAATAAAATGACAACACACAATAGTGGGGAGAATGTTGATATGATATTTCTTATAATTTGTATGCAAAGCAAGCATTCTGAGCATATATATTATTGGAAACACCAATACGCAAGGACTGTCTTTGCATAATTTACCTGTAATTCACATTAGGTTAGATATGTTTTTGGAATTATGCTAAGGCTGGTTGTTAGTCCAGATTAAAATGGTTGAAAGGAGATATCAGATTGCGATACAATGATGAGGATATACTGACCGATGAGTGGAAGTTTGATTTGGGATGCATGAAAGATAGGGCATCTTCAGAGGCAATTTAATGTAAATAGACATGGCTTGTTCTAAGGGATGCATCACATCCTAATCAACCATATCCAAAATTTTCACGAGCGTGATAGATAGTGTCTAGAAACCAGTGATCCAATTTTAAGGTTATGATGAAGGTTTACTGTGACGGGTAGCACTATGAGAATGCTAGTATCAGTTTGGTATCAAAGCCATGTTGCTAGATAAATGCTCGTAACTTTACATCTGCTTTGGACACAATAAAATTATACCTTGGTAAAGCGTGTTCGTTAAGCACATGTTAACCACCCAATGCATAGTGGCAGATTTGATATTGTGCTGTTATGGGGTTGCAGGGTGATTGCTTAAAACTCACAATACCGACTACCTGTTGAATAAAAAACACGTAGTTACCAAGAGAAACCAATTGGAAATCACGATAATAGCAAAAAGATCTACATGTTGAGTTTTTACCTCGTAATTAGTTTTTTTTATTTCTTTTATGACTTTCTATCTTAGGATTTCAATGGGAGGATCGGTGGACTGAAGGTGGATGCAGTGGATGCTACCGGTGCTGGAGACGCATTTGTTGCTGGAATCCTGTCCCAATTAGCATCTGATATTTCCTTGCTTCAGGTAGTGCTTTTGTGTTTATGAGAACTGTTAGACAATTCCTCTTGCATTTGAGGATTTTGTGATTTTAAAGTTTTGAACAGCAATTCTGATTGCGACCAGCATTATGTTGCTTTTTTTCAATCTGCATGCGAGAACCTAATTATTTTGTTCGGCTTGAACATGCACAACTTTCATTATCGATTATTTATATCTCATGAAGTTTTGAACTAACTCTTGTTACTTGTAAAGAGGACTGTGACTGATGTTGAAGTTTATATACTCCTTTTGTACTTTTCATGGCACCCCATTGTCTGTAACAGTAGATTCTTCTTATGGAACTGTGCGAACTGTTTGGCATTATTGTATAATATATGCGATTGGTTCCACATAGGTAGTTGAAGTTTGTTTTCAGCCGTCCCCATTCATCGTGACCTTGATGTCATCGTAAATGTTGTTTATGCAGTCCTAGTCAATTTAGGAAGTGTTGCATTCGTTGTAGATCCAAGAATCGGATCTTTTAATCAGGACTTTGTTATATGCTGTTAAACCCACTCTCAAACCATTCTCCTGAAAATATATCCTTCCTATGCCCTTTTCATCTATCGTGTTGATCAGAAAACGAGAAAAGGAATATCTTCAATCTTTTCCATTAGAAGATGCCATTCGATAAAAAAACACAACTGAACTCGAAACTCAAATCTAAAAGGCTTAATAGCGCTTTTAAACTCTATTATAAACAATATTTAGTCCCTCTGGGATTTGATTCCTATTTTACTACCTTAAGGTATAGAGTTGTATTCTGTATCTAATTTGGTTAGTGTCTGTCCTTGACTGGTCTATATTCCTGTTGAAAGTGGCTGCATCGAAGGATGCCTGTCTTTATTTATTGCCTTCTGCATCATAATTCGACTTGGTGCTAGTTAGTTACTAAAAGGATGCTTAATACAACAGTTGAGGTCTGAAACAGGGACACAAACAGGTAAAAAATGGTCTTTTTGCAGAACATTCTCTAACCATTCTGTAGTAATTAACATGTGTGCCTTTTCTTAATCTTATTTTGGAGAACACTCCAATTAATCAATTACAAAGCACTAATTCTTTCTTTTGACTAAAACAGGATGAGGGCCGACTACGAGAAGCTCTTAAGTTTGCAAATGCTTGTGGGGCTCTAACGGTTACAGAAAGAGGAGCTATCCCAGCTTTGCCTACCAGGCAGGCTGTCCTAGATGCGTTGGTTAATTTGGTTGTCTAGCTGTTGTTGGCTCGACGGTCTCATGCTCATCCATCTTTTTACCTCCGGTAATGAAGATATAAGGCACCTGAGCCTTGGATGTAGTCATTGTTTTTCCCCTCTAGTCGATTGTCATGATTTGTACATTTTTGCTCAAAATGTTGAGAAATTGTGAAATAAAAATCAAAGCCCCGATCATGCTGAACGTAGGGTTGGTATCTCAATGAGGTAAAAACATTCATGATGCTTATATGTATAAGTTGGGGAGAAAAGTGGTCCCTTTTGTGTTATTTTTGCTTTCGCTTTGTTACGTGAGTGATCAAGGCTTCATTGTGTTGGATTGTGATCCGGTTCTCGTATCCGTTCGTCGTGTGATAAAGAGTTTGAAATTAGGTTGTATTTTGGGGCAGGGCGTAACATGCATGTTTAGTAGGCCTTGCATGGTTGAGCATTGTAAACAACATTCGGCCTGTCAGGCCCAACACTATTGAAGTGTTCGGTATTAAAATAGTGTTTTGTGTTTCACCGCCGAACATTAGAAACAGTGTTCGGCCTCTGAAGGCCGTGTTACATATGTAAGAGTTTTTTTTTTTATTTTTAAATCCATTCCACTTTCGAATTTACAAAATCAGTCCATTTTTATGTTTGTTTACATGATAAGTCAAAATATTTTTTTTAGGACAAAAATGCCCTTCCTCCACTGCCAAGACCTTTGTCATGCGGATTTAGCCCGCCTCCGCCGTTGTCGAGGCCTTCGTCGTTGAGGCCCTGAGGTGAACTGGATGTCGTAGTCCTTCTCTTCGGTTGGGTAGAAGAGGTCGTAGTTCCTCTCTGAGGTCAGCCGGGCGTCGAGCAACTCGAGCTCGAGCGTCATGCGTCGAGCGAGTACAGCGACGTCCAGTTCACCTGACCTCTGCCATGCAACCTCTTCGACGCCCAGATCGACGCCGTGTTCGCAGCCACGTCGGCGCTCAAGTACAGCAACGTCCTCCGCCACCGCCTCCTTTGCCGGAGGACGCCGACATCGAACACAGCGAAGAAGAGTCAGCACCGTCGCTGCCACCGCCACCGCCACCTCTTCGACGCCCTGGCAGTGGCCTCCGTTACTGCGACCTCTTCAACGCCCAGATCGACGCCGTGTTCGCAGCAGCGCTCAAGTACAGCGACGTCCGCGTGGTGGTCTCGGAGACCGGGTGGAAGAGGGAGGCAAAAAGAACAGCTCCCGAGCATCGAGCGGCAGGGGATGAAGCTGATATTGTTCATCCACTCAACCGCGAAGGGAGAGAGATGGCCCGGTCGGAGGACATTGGAGGAGCGGGAGGGTGTAGGAGAGCTCGACGGGGGCATCATCCGAAACGATGAGGGAACATCGACAAGCCCCGGGAACGTGTGGCGTGGCGAGGCTTGGATCACTTCCGGCTCCAACGCGCCGACGCGGTCTGGTCCTCCTCCGCCAATGCCACAGCCGGCGCCGACGAGGGCGATGGCGGCGTGGCCCCTCACCTTCTCCATCCACTCAACCGCGACCAGGCCTTCGCCTGGACTCTCTCCATCCGCCCCGCCGCATCCCATCCCCATCCTCCGCCACCGCCCGAGCGTCGAAGTTGATATTGTTCACGCGTCGAAGCTGGTGGCGTCGAAGGAGTGTTGTCCGAGCGTCGAAGGCTGGGCCATCCGAGCGTCGAAGGAGTGTTGTCCGAGCGTCGAAGGCTGGGCCATCCGAGCGTCGAAGCTGGTGTTGTTCGCGTGTCAAAGCTGGTGGGAAGTTTGTATCCGACCTCCATCGCCGTGGCAGTTGGACTCGATGAAGCCGGCTGGGACAGGGGAAGCCGTGATCCGGAACAGGGGAAGCTTCCCAAGCTTTAGGATAGACGGAAGCAGGGGAAGCCGCAGTGAGGACCTTGCTGGAGGTGTGCTTCACGCTTCGCGGGTGGCTCGAGGTCGGTGACAGGGACGAGTCCTCCGGTTGGATCAGAGGACGTGCGGCGAGCGGCAGGGGATGAAGCTTGTGTCGTCGGAACAAACTTGTGAAGACGATGGCGGATGCCCCTGCGTCGCTGGACCGTCGAGGAGATGGGGAAGCGTCGGCTGGAACAGGTTAGGGGAAGGGAGAGAGATGGCCCGGTCGGAGGACATTGGAGGAGCGGGAGGGTGTCGGAGAAGCTGCTATTCGGAACAGGGGAAGCCGCGGCGTGGACCTTGCTGGAGGTGTGCTTCACGCTTCGCGGGTGGCTCGAGGTCGGCGACAGGGATGAGTCCTCTGGCTGGATCAGAGGACGTGCGGCGAGCGGCAGGGGATGAAGCTTGTGTCGCCGGAACAAACTTGTGAAGACGATGGCGGATGCCCCTGCGTCGCTGGACCGTCGGGGAGATGGGGAAGCATCGGCTGGAACAGGGGAGGGGAAGGGAGAGAGATGGCCCGGTCGGAGGTGCCTCACCTCTCACTCTCCTCACCGCCGCCCTCGACTCGCCTCGCCGTCATCCTCTCCCTCTCCCTCTTCGGAACACCGTCGCCCTCGGGACGTCGGGACTACACATGCTGACGACGGGACCCTGTTAAATGCAACCACCCTCTCATCTTCAACTCACTGGAGGCCACCTACCACCCTCTCATCTTCAACTCACTGTCGGCCACCTTCAGCTCCACCGGCCAGCACGTCCCTTTCTTATCCACCCACCGGGAGAGGCAATCCCGCAAACTCCGAGAGGCCGCCGCCGTCAAATTCAGCTTGTCCAGAGTTATTAATCCATCCTTCCTCCTCCTGTCGAGCTCCTCCTTCACTCCCTTGTGCAGCTCATCCAGGGAGCTCCCCCACGACGCCAGCTTGCACGGCTGCACCATCGGCAGGCCGAGCCGAGATTTAAAGGAAAGCGAGATGCCGACGAAGCCGGCCATGAACAAAGCGACTCCTTTCGATGCGCTCAGCGCCTCCAGGATCTCCGCCGGAGGGGCGCCGTCGATGGTGTCGACTAATCTCGCTCCGTGCGCGAACTTCTCACCGAGCTTTGTCAAGTTGGAGCAAAACTTCTCGAGCTCGGCGCATCGCCGCGCCGTGCTCTCGCATGAATCCAGCGCCGCCATCGCCCGAGTCATCACGCTTGGCTGATCATGGCCTCATTGGAGCCAACACAAGGCCACGACTAGAGAACCCACATAGTTCTTAATGCCCTCCATCCTCGCGCGCAAGCCATTGCACGCATCGAGCAGCTCGACGACGTCTTCGAGGTACTCGTCGACGCCCTCTTTCCTCGCGCGCAAGCCATTGCACGCATCTGGGCGTCGAAGAGGTTGCATGGCAGAGGTCAGGTGAACTGGACGTCGCTATACTCGCTCGACGCTCGACGCTCGAGTTGCTCGACGCCCGGCCAACCTCGGAGAGGAACTACGACCTCTTCTGCCCCACCGAAGAGAAGGTCTACGACATCCAGTTCACCTCAGAGCCTCAACGGCAAAGGCCTCGGCAACAACAGAGGCAGGCTAAATCCGCATGACAGAGGTCTCGGCAGTGAAGGAAGGGTATTTTTGTCCTAAAAAAACATTTTGGCTTATCATGTAAACAAACACAAAAATGGACTGATTTTGTAAATTCGAAAGTGGAATGGATTTTAAAAAAAAAAACTCCATATGTAACGGTATTGAACACTTTTTTTTTTTGAACAGTTAAGCCTTGAGGCAGGGTTCCCCACAAGAAAGATCACAAACTACGAGAGCTACTAGGGACATACCCTCCAGTAACCCCATCCTCACTGAACACAGTGGTCAGCTCTAAGGCAATTTTGGTCATCCAGTTCGTACGACTATTCTCCTCTCTAGGAATATATATGACTACAAAGTTTACAAAACCCTGGCTCTCCCACCATATCTCCTTAACAATTCAAAGATAGTCTTCAACTAAAGGCAACCGGCCCTCTATCATATTCACCGTGAACAAAGAATATGTCTCCACTAGAACCTTATGGAATCCTCTCTTATGTGCCTCTCCCGTAAAGCTAATTACACTGCTAGCAACAATCGATGAAACCACCTGAGAACCACTCTCCGATCATAGCATCATATCTTTCTCATCCACACACACAATACTGACACCCGCAATTCGCCTATCCATGTTAACAGATGCATCTGATTGAATAAGGACCCCATCCTAATTTGCTTTCAGGAGCCCCATCCTCTTCTTCTTATCCACTAACAAGAATTCCTTAGCTTGCCAAGTAATTGTTCTAGTTAGGTCAGTGGCTCCGGAGCTATCATCAACAATTACAAACCTGCATCGCTCTTTCCAAAGACCCCACATCGTGTACGCGATCAAAAACTTAAACAAAGCACTCTCCTCTGTTTTGGAAGGTCGTTGAAGTTTCTCAAAGGCATTCATCAGGCAACATATCCAGTTCTTCTCTCCCAACACCCCTTTTCCAAACCTGCGCAACAAAGCTACATTGGAAGAGAACATGCTATGGCGTTTCATCGTCCAGTTTGCATCGTGGGCATTCACGCTCTGAACACAAACATAAGTTCCAAAGGGCCAATGTAGTTGGGATTTTTTGATGTAGTAGTTTTCAAAGAAACATACACACACGCGGAGCAGCCGGCGCTCGCCACAGCTTGACTTGATCCTCTTCACATTGAAACCCACTATGATGCTCAAGCATTTGGTAACACGACACAGTAGTTACCACCCCGGACGAGCTCCATGTCCATCTTGGCCTCTTGGCGGTACCGAAAACTTTCTGTTGGGCAGGTTCCCCCGATGACCCACTTGACCTGCCTATATGGGGTTGGGAAATGGGGCAATAAATGAGTTGGGTGGGGTGCATTTAAACGGGAGGGGTTGTGGGGATGGGTTTTGATCAATCCACCCTCAGCTTGACATATATATAAACGTGAAAATTCTAGATAGATTTAGCTATTAGTATTGTATTAACAACTTTTATTATTTAAATATTTTCCTAATAGTCCTTTTAATCAAATTCTTCTTATTTTATGGAAATTTAAAGAATCTTTTATCTCAATTGTTGAGAGACCAATATATGTTAGGGTGAAATCCCAACCACATGCTAAATTGCCTGATTTTTATTTTTTTTCAAAAGAAAAGAGATGATCACAAATGGGGAAATGAACACAAAGAAATAATCTAGCTCTGATACAATGTAGAAATTGAATTCTAGTGACAAGACAATCTAATCACTACAATCATGGTTTATACAAGAAAAGAAAAGGACATCTATAATACAATCTAATCACTCCTAGACTAAAGAGCTTCAGAAGAAAAGATCGGTGGCATCTAAATATAAAAATAGTACTCGGGGCCATAGGTATACGGTGATAATGACTACAGTTAGCCATATACTGTTAAGGAAGCTTCATTATTGTGAAAATTCTAGATAGATTTATTTATTAGTATTGCATTGAAAACAATTTTTTTTTTATATATTTCTCTAATAGTATTTTTAATCAAATTCTTCTTAATTTTTTGGAAATTAAATTAAAATTTTATCTCAATTGTTGGATATTAGGATTCAATTGTTGAGACACCAACATATGTTAGGGTGAAACCCCAACACATGCTTAAGTTGCTTGATTTTTATTTTTATTTTTTAAAAAAGAGATGATCTCAAATGGGGAGAGGTAACGGAGAGATAGTCTGGCTCTGATACATATAGAAATTGAATTCTCAATAATAGATTGATGTTAAAGGTGTTACATGTATACTAGTAGAAAAAAGATTTGTGTACATGAGTGACACATGACTTACGTGACCATGTATTATTGACTTACGTGATGGGGACCAGCGGATGTGAGTGGCATGTAGCCCAATCACTTCTCATAATAGTAATAAGAGAATCTAATCAATACAATCAAGGCCTATACAAGGAAAGAAAAGCACACCTATAATACAATGTAATCACTCCAATCTTTTCTAAACTCAAACTTAAAGAAGGAAAGACGGAGGCCTCTAAATATAGAAATAGTGTTCGGGCCATGGCTAACGATGGTAATGGCTATAGCTAGCTGAATGAAACTTCATTGTTGTGATACCCAATCACTACATAAATTGTTTGGACATAAAACCAAAAATATGATTGGCCAATCCCCTATGCCCCAAGCAACCCAGAACTTAGAGAGAGAGAGAATTAGATAAAGATTGGGCCTCTGTAAGAATTCCAGAAACCCGAGAACCCGCAATTAGAAGCTTATAATATGTTGGTACTGAGAAATGAGCTGAGACTGGATATAATAACCATACCCCAATTCCAACTCCACGGCTGAACGAAGCAAACATTCAACGCTATCATATCTATCACTACTATATATATATATTAGGAAGCGTTGCTCACTCTTCCAAGACAATGGAATCTTTAGGACTTTGCAAATGTCTACGCCGAGCCAGACTTCCATGCCATTTGTTTACTAAGTTAAAGGACCAGTCTACGCTAGCTATAGCCTATAGATATAACTCAGATGTGTCATGCATGGAGATCCAACAGTAATTAGAAGAAGAAGAAGAATCTTTTTGCCAAACGTGGTAGCACAACTACACAACGCCGTTGGCTGTATGACAGTGAGCGCCTGACAACATATGTATACATAATAGAAGTGCATTTAAGGCCAGCAACAGAGCTTGACTTGGAGCACTACATTTATTATTAGACTTCTGATCAAACTTCTGGTCAGCAAGATATATATCCAAGATTAATCTACCTAGAAAGGTAAATTAATTAACCAAATAAAAATAAAAATGTAACTATATATTGCACAGAATTAAGTTAATCAACCTTTGTTCCTAAATTACATGATGATAAAATCCGTTCGTCGCAATAAATATGATGTGCCAAATATGAGACATGTTACAACGAAATATCTATCTCACAGCAAAATTTTTATTTTGGTATACTCAAGAACATTGTCTTCTTTTCCTCTCTCACTACTACAAGATTTGCATTAAAATTGAAATAGGGAAATGAAAGAGCTAACTAGATCCTGGTGTTAAACAGTAGAAGAATTAACCAAAGAATTCCATGCAAAGCCGATCAAATATATAGGACTTTGATCATCACCTTCCTCTCCATATATATAGCTCCTTTAACTTTGATATTCTACAGTACTGGCGGCCAACAAGTAGTGTTGAGAACTAGCTATGAGCTAGAATGTAGAGCTTGTGTTACGTACTAGCTAGGATACAAGGGAACACCTGCTGATGGATATATATATATATATATATGATCTTTCATCTGTTGTGGAGGGGATTCGATCCGAAAGGGACCCTCCTCTTATCTTCTTCGATTCCCGTCGACATATCATCTCCTCCGTCGCCCACCATCATCG
Source organism: Narthecium ossifragum (assembly GCA_963920575.1). NCBI lineage: Eukaryota > Viridiplantae > Streptophyta > Magnoliopsida > Dioscoreales > Nartheciaceae > Narthecium > Narthecium ossifragum. Next base: position 4,791,372 of record OY986971.1, on the reverse strand, counting down.
AGCCGCGAGGCGCAGGCGTCGGCATTGGCACCGGAGGAGCTGAGGAATCAATTAGGAAGACAGAAGACCAACGAGTACCTTCGACAACCATGGACATCTGGAAGACGCTTAGATGCATGAGAACTGCCACAGCGAACCACAAGCGCAACACCGCCATATGGATTTCTTGATTGAAATCAAGCCAGGATATACTAACATGGACACTCTCTTCTTTGACAAACAGCTCCAAGAATGGAAACAGAGATCGATGTAACAATGATGGCCAGCAGAACTTAGTAGTTGCTAACAAAGGCTGGGAGGATTTATGAATGAATATATATATGGTACCACTTGGAATCAGACTATATATGCAAACATATATAGCTACGCGTTTTGTTAGAGAGAGAGAGGTTTTGTTAGAGAGAGAGAGAGAGAGAGAGAGAGGTTTTGTTAGAGAGAGAGAGAGAGAGAGAGAGATCTAGAGAGAGGTAATGGATGGCCGGCGGATCCGATGGGTCCGGTCACATGAGCCGGTCACCTTGATTCTTGGAACCTTCTAAGTTTTTAATTTTGTCCATAAGCATGCATGCTTAGCTTGCTGCCTATATAGTAAGAAGAATACTGTTTCTCGTACGTCCCCCCTATATATATATATATATATATATATATACCAGAGATCCATATTTGTTTCAGATGGTGGGGAGCGTGGAGTATTGATTGCCGGTGTCCCCGGGTTCTTTTGGTATAGTTTTGACTTCTGAAAACAGAGAGAAAGTCCCAACTTATCCAACTGTTGCCAGTCTTTTGCCGCAGTTGCCTATTTTATAACTGGACTAAACACGCGCGTCTCCATGCATGTAATCAATCCCATTGACTTGCTGCTTGTGGGTGGCCGGATAAACTATCAAAGCTTCTTATTCAGCTTGCAAGGCGTCTCGTCGATTCGGCTTGCCAATAGCTTTGGTTTCAGGAGGAATTATAATGGTAGAGAAAACACGAAGAGGATCATGCGAGGTGGGAGCTTTTGATAGAGTGGCCATGGGAAAGATGTTTCAGGGAATTACCTCTTTCATGAGATGTCGATCTTCTCGGAGAAATATTCTTCTTTGAATCTTCACTTGGCTCAACCAATTAAACATGCATTAATCCAAAACGGAAAAACTTATGAGTATAAAAGTATTAGTTGTATGAAATCAATTCAAAATTCAAATATCCAAACAACCATCACAATTCCAGTTCATTATGATAATAGTGCTGATTGTTCTGCTAGTTTCCAGTATTGTTTTTATTTGTTGCCTTGTAAAATCTTTTTTTGTATATCTCAATCATGATTATAAATATATCTTGCACCCATGATTACAAGTGTGCTGAGATTTCAACATCCATCGCCGTCCGAAATCTCAATGAAAGGGGGCGGGAGAGGAAGAAAAGGAAAAGAGAAAGAAAAGGAGGAAAGAGGGGTATTTATAGAAAGCTGGAATTGATCTCAGCCGTCCGTTTCGATCTTTCTCGATCGAGCTTCGATCTTCCGATCGAGAGCGCACCTAAGGGTCTAATCAATCACATGTATCAATCCAAGGCTGTGTGTGCACTACGCGGTATGAAACCGACCGACAAAGCGTAATTTTACCAAATTATCATTGGGTCCAAAAACAACCATAAGATCGACCGATCGCACCCGACGCGGAAATAGACCAACGGGGCACGACCCCCGACCTATGCGGTTTAGCCAGGTTAGAGGATTGGGTCCTCACAGAAGTGAAGGAGACTATGTTCAGGATGGGGAAGAGCAGATGTCCAGGTCCGACCGGTGTTCCTGTTGAGTTCTTTACTTCACACCTAGACATTGTTGGAAAGGACTTTGTCGGATTTGTACAAGGCTTCTTCAGGTCAGGAATTGCCTCCCTCTTTCTTGGAGTGAGACTCTAATTTTCTTCATCCCCTAATGCAAGCACCCCAAGAAGACTAAGGAATTCAGGCCCATTAGTCTATGCAACATGGGTTATAAAGTGATCACCACCATTGTTGCTGAGAGGATGAAGCCGATTTTGGTTGGAATTATTGGGATGGAGCAATCTGCCTTTGTGCCAGACCGATCTATTCACGACAACACTGATGTGGCTTTAGAGGTCGCGCACTAACGTACCCGAAGACGAAGAGTTTAATGATGATCAAGCTAGATTTGAAATCCACCTATGACAAGGAGGGATGGGATTTCTTGGAGAGGTTTTGAAGGCCATGAACTTCCCTGAATTGTGGAATAGCTGGGTTATGGCTTGTGTTCGTGGTCCTTACTTTTCCTTCATCATCAACGGGTAGCTCTATGGGAGGGTGCACTTGAGCTGTGGCTTGTGACAGGGTGACCCTCTCTTACCCTATGTTTTCTTAGTTACTATAGGAGGGGGTGTTCTGAACTCTTAAGGATCCTTGTTTTAGTTTGATTGGCACTACAACAAAATAGGTCTATAGTGACAATAAAACTCGTCACTAATACCCTGAAATCCGTCACATAAAACTTTCAGTGACGAGTTTAGGGTCGTCGCCTATACCTCCGTGGCTGAGAGTTTCAGCGACAACTTTGTTGCGTTGTCACAAAATCAGTTACTTTCCGTGACGAGAGTACCCGCACTAAAAGTTAATTATCTGTGACGACTACACTTGTCACAATTAATTTGAATTTGTGACAATCATTATTGTCACTGTAAATAAATTTGTTGTCACTATATGTTGAAATACACTATAATTAGATTTTATTTATGACAACATATATTTTTACAGTGACAAGTGATATTGTCGCTGAAAGTATTTACAATGACAATAAAGCGGTTGTCACTAAAAGTATTTACAATGACAAGTACTAGCAACATTATTTGTCACTAATTCCATTATTAGTGACAACAAAGGCTATCTAAGTTTGTCACACAATACTGAATAGTTTATAGTGACAATAAACATATTGTCACTAAATGTATTTACGGTGACAAGTATTAACAACATTATTTGTCACTAATTCCATTATTAGTGACAACAAATACTATCTAAGTTTGTCACACAATACTGAATCTTGTTTTAGTGACAATTTTTTTGTCACTAAAATTTGTCATCAAACCTAATTTTTATTATTTGATATTTTAATTTAAAAATTAATCTTTAACTATAAGCACTATTTTTCTCTAAACAAACAAACACATTATTATGTTTCAAATGAAAATAATTCATAGCATAAAATATATTTCATAAACAAACAACTTTATATGTTGCTTATACAAAAAGATGATTTACTGCATACATTAAAGTTACATAATTATGTTAATTCAAAAGAGTACACTTAAATTATATTAATATCCAAAAAAAGTCCGATTGACAACAAATTTATTTACAGTGACAACAATGATTGCCACAAATTCAAATCAAGTGTGACAAGTGTAGTTGTCATAGATAATTAACGTGCAGTGATGGGTACTCTCGTCACTGAAAGTAACTGATTGTGTGACAACGCAACAAAGCTGTCACGGAAACTTTCAACCACTGAGGTATAGGCGACGACCCCAAACTCGTCACGGAAAGTTTTCTGTGACGGATTTCAGGGTATCAGTGACGATTTGAATTGTCACTATAGACCTATTTTGTTGTAGTGTATTTGCAAGCACAAATCAGATCATGTTGTACTTCCGGTAGCCAATGGATCGAATGTTGCCCCTACTCCAAATCATGAGTATCAGAAATGGAAAACTGCTGATCGTCTTCTCAGAAGGTGGATCATTGGAGCTCTATCCGAGGAAGCCCTTGGCATTGTCATTGGCCTTGATACTTCGGCAGAAGCTTGGTCTACTTTTAAGGAAGCTTACGCTCAAGCCTCTCAAGAGTGTCAATTTCAACTTACTCAACAACTTAATCACATGAAGAAAGACCTAGAAATGTCTCTCAATGACTATCTTCACAAATTTAAAGGTATTTGTGATAGTCTAGCTGCTATTGGACATGCGGTGAGTGACGAAACAAAGGTTTTTTCCTTGCTTAATGGTCTTAGTGCTCACTATGAACCGTTTACTACTTCAATGCTCAAACCTCTTATGCCTTTCTTTAGTGAAGTGGTTCCCTTATTGCAGAGTTATGAAACATGTTTGAGCCATTATTTTTCAGACAATGCTGCCTACACTACCTTCTTTGGATAGAAAAACAACTCTAATCCAGATAACAAAGGATCAAGAAATTCAGGTAATTTCTCTTCCAAGGGTAAGGGGTTTGATCCTGCTAATCAATCATCAGCCAAGCCAAATGTTCAAAGCTATACTCTTGCCGCACCTAGGTTCTTCTCGAGAGAAGAACCCTGCTCTTGTGTGTCAAATCTATAACAAATGAGGTCACAATACCATCCATTGTTGGCATAGGTTTAACCACTCCATTCAACCTAACAACATACCAAAGGCATTTGCAGCTCTTCATTTTGATTCAGATGCAAATTATGAAGAATGGACGTCAGACACGGGCGCTTCAGCTCATATGACTTCGCATGCATGTATTTTGCATAACCTTCGTCCCTACAATGTACTGATCATGTTCTTATTTGGAACGGGGATTTCTTACGTATAACTCATATTGCTACTCTTGGTTCTGGTTCTTCTCAAATTACTCTAACTGATGTTCTTTTGGTTTCGGATTTAGAGACGAATTTATTGTCTATTGGACATCTTACTTTTGATTATTCAGTTGATTGTGAGTTCTTTAATCAAGATTTTGTCCTAAAGGACCAAGTAACCCAGAAGGTGTTGATGAAGGGAATAAAACAGGGTAACTTGCACTCCATTCGTGCTTCGCCGGCTGCATTCTTCTCAACTAGATTTCGAGCTGTCACTGAAGAATTATGGCATTAGTGACTCAACTATCTTCAAGCATGCAACTGTTGTAGCACATCTTCGCAATTTTGGTTTAATAAAAGTTGTGTCCAATAAAGAAGCAGTTTCCATGTGTGAGAGTTGAACATTAGGAAAGATGCCTAAGCTTCTATATTCATTATCTTCTTCAAAAACTAGTACTTTCTTTGAAAAGATACATATTGATTTATGGGGACCTGCTCCAATCACTTATGTTAATCACTTTCGATACTTTGCTGCAATTGTGGATGATCTCACAAAATTTATATGGTTAATTCCTCTACGACAGAAGTTAGATTTCTTTGTTTAGTACTTAACATTTGAAAAGTATGTTACTCGTCAATATGGGAAAATTTTCAAAATAATACAAACTGATGGTGAGAGAGAATTTGTTAATAAACAATTTTTAAACCATATGCAGCACTCACGTGTCATTCATCAGATTTCATGTCCCTACACACCCGAACAAAATGGCGTTGTAGTACGCGAGTTATACGGGAGCTTGGGCTTACTATGATGATTCATGCAAGTATTCCTAAGAAATTTTGGGTTGAAGCTTTTACCACTGTTGTTTTTCTAATAAACGGGACACCTTCAGTGTGAGGACCCGGTCCGACTGCGTTAAGTCGAGGGTCTGGTTTTGTGGTTTAGCTCTGCTCATCTTGCTTTGCGATCGGTTGATTGCATCGCTGCTTTTGACCCCAAGGGCAATTTGATAAATTGTACATTTGCGGTCGGTTTCACACCCGTGTAATACACACACGACCTTGGATTGATGTATGTGTTTGATTAGAACCTTAGAGACGCTTCCGATCGGAAGATCGGAGCTCAATCGAGAAAGATCGAGGTGGACGACTGTGATCGATTCAACTCTCAGCCCTGGACGACCGATCGGCCCTGTAGCAAGTCGGTTCGTGAACACGTTAGCAGGTCGGCGCTGAATTTTATAAATACCCCCTTACCTCCTCCTTTTCTTTCTTTCCATTCCCTTGTCTCCCACGGCCCTTATTCTCCTTCTTCCTTCCCGTCATGGGTGAAGCCGAGACAGAGAGAGAAACCCGGTGTTCCCCGCGCGAGCCTGAAGGCGACAACGACGAGGGAAGAGATGGTTTGACGGTTGTTTAGCGGCAGATTAGCGTAGTAAGGTATGGTTTTTGCGTTTAGCTTGTGTTTAAGCTAAACTTATGGTTTTGTTTCATTGTTCTTTAATTTCTTTGTGCTAGAATGTTCTCCTAGGATTTCTTAAATATTTGATTGAAGTTTTATTGGGATTTATTTGGATTTAACCCCAATTTAAGCATATTTTCCTCGACTATTTTCCGGATTTTCTGTTCTTCATTGAGACTACCTGTTCGAGCCCACATCGGAGCACTGTATGTGCATAATATCGGTAAACCTTCAACATAAAAGTTAGAGATCCTTGAGTCTTCTTCCAAACCCAATTAATTTCATATTTGCCCAATTTTTCTATGAATTATGGTGAATTTTTATCTCAAGCTATGTTAGAACAAAGTTCCTCCGATTTCTGCCTTACCCAGGCTCCACGGTCGACCGTCACATAGACCGCGAGCCTCAAATCCCCAAAATAGAAACTCAAGATCGATCCATGGATCGATCACCAATCACAGCTTTTGTTTATTCATGCTCCATGGTCGACCGTCGCATCGACCGTGAGTCTCGAAAGCAACTTTGGTTCCCCAGGGCCGATGCTCCGATCGACCACCAGCTTTTGCCTCACCTGAAGGTCGATCGTGACATTGACCGTCGCATTGACCGACAGCTCTTGGATAGGGATTTTTCGTGGTTCTTTGATTGGGTTTCTTTCATGATTGATAGCCAATGATGTTAGGAAGCACGCATGCTATTATTAGTGGATTTTCGAGGGTTTTGACGAGTGTTTTGGATGTGATTTTACCGTAAATATAGATTGTGAAATTTTGGTTTTATATCAATGATCGCATGCTATAGATAACTATGAACATACATGTATTGCTGCTTTGTTGTTGTTAGTTGTTATCGGTTTGACCGGGGTTGTGTCCCCGTTGTAGGAATTTTGGGAGACGGCTGGTTATGCCGTCGTAATGCCGAAACTTGATTTTGTTTTGGTTTTTAGCGGCTTGTGATTCCGTTGTACGAACTAAATGCTTATTTGTGTATGTTCACCCTTTAGGGCTAGCAGGGATGATATGCCTAGACTTGTATAATGCTTGGCATATTGTTGCATGTTCTGATTTAATTATGTGCACGTGAACATTGCATGCACTTTTATTTGCATTAGAAGGATTAGGCTAGAACGTGGGTGAATTGGGGTTTCGCCGATCCGAGGGCTCGGGCAGCTCGGATCTAGCCTTAGGACCGAGGCTGAGTAGCAAGGTCTAGGATCCGATTATAATATTGAATTGTTGTTTGATCGAGGATACTGTCTAGTTGGCTGTGATTACTCTCATTGAGGTGTAGAGATCGTCTTAGGTTTCAGTCTTATTTCAATAGGGGAAGTTACGTATCTCCCTGTGTCCTACCCCGGTTGTTCAACTCTGGAGTGCTTGGTTTGAGAGGGACGACTATTAACGGTGGAGGTCATCAGAGTGCGTGTCCTGGGGTAGGCGGAGTTCGTAACGTGTGTTTGTCCCCTAGAGATGAGATGAGACATGGGATATTACTGTTCCCTTCCTTTCAGTGTGATGTAGAATATAATTCTACTGAGCTTATCGCTCACTCCTACCCGAACTGCATTTTGCAGGTGCAGGCGTCAACTCTTCTTCCGTAGCACCCGCTGGACATACTCTTGGTGGCACGCCGACCTCTGGAGGTGTTTGAGGACTTGGGGTTAAGTTGTTCTTTTTGGATTATATAAATGTATAATTTCCTTTTATAAGGATTTTGAGATAGTTATGTGAGACATTTGAGGATCAGTTTTGTATCGAAATTTTGTCTTATATTAGAAATCATAACATTGACCCCATATCAATTGTTTAACTTAGATGTGTTATTTTATTATAAACACAACAGTGATGGATTGAGTAGATTAGGAACTCTTACGCCCTGGATCGGATGGGTTTTCTGGATCATGGTGTGATATTCAGCAACTCTTCAATGACAATCACCTTTTTATATGGTTCACAATCAACAATCAAATTATGGTTCTTTCGGGTTTTCGGCTCACGATGCTTTCCTTACATATGGGATACTAGAACAAGTAAATTTGACACAAAATCTTTTTCCTATATATTCTTGGGTTATAGTAATAGACACAGGTGGTATCGATGCTACTACCCTCCTACTCATAGGACAATTATCTCTCAACATGTGGTATTTGATGAGGCAACACTTCCATTTAAAGACCCAGCCTCTCTTCAACGTGATGCTCCTGAGTCAATGGTCTCTACCTTCAAGGAATGGCTTCCTTTGAATTTATCCTCCACTTGTGGTCCTTCAATTCCATTGGGTTCCACTCAGCACAGTCCTTATGTGAACCTCCACCAACTCATGCTCCATTGGCAAAGCCATCCCTTACTTAAAAATGCTTCACAATCTACTTCTTATGCATCTATCTTGCCTCTAAACAATGCATCTCTGGCTCCTACATCTCAAAATTTTGTCTCTCATCATATGACCACTCGTGCTGAATCAGGTATTCGAAAGCTTAATCCTCGATATACCCTACTACATAATTATGGCTCTATTCCAAAAGAACCCAAGACTGTTCGAGCTACTTTTAAACATGTTGGCTGGACAAAGGCTATGGAAGAAGAAATTGCTTCCTTGTCTCACAATCAAACCTGAAATCTCGTGCCTAGAGATCCATCAATGAATGTTGTTGGTTCATGTTGGGTGTTTAAAATTAACCTCAATGCCGATGGCTCTTTACAATGGCTCAAAGCTCGATTGGTCACAAAAGGATATCATCAAATCGACGGAATTGATTTCTCCGAGACATCTTCACATGCTATTAAACCATGAACTATAAGATTAGTTCTCTCAATTACTGTTGTTCACAGATGGAGCATTCGGCAATTAGATGAAAAGAATTCATTCCTTCATGGTGTGTTATCCAAACAAGTTTTCATGGAGCAACCTCCTGGCCTTCAGAGTCCTGAACACCCTGACCATGTCTGCTTACTATATAAAGCCATCTATGGACTAAAGCAAGCTCCTCGAGCTTGGTTTGATCGCTTTAGTTCCTTTCTACTTGAAACTAGTTTTTTTCTACAGCTTTGTTGATCCTAGTTTATGTATCCTTCACTCGGCGGCAGGCACTTTAATCCTATATTTGTACTTGGATGGTATAATTCTCATAGGTTCATCTGATGACCTCTTCGATGAGTTTATTGCCACTCTAAATTCAGAATTTGCCATGAAAGACCTCTGCACTCTCCGTTACTTTTTAGGGCTGCAAGTTACTCACGTCTCTGATGGTATTGTACTTCATCAAGCTAAGTATGATGTCGACTTGTTAGAATGTGATTCTATGCATGAGTCTAAATCAATTTCTACTCGGTCTCAAAAGTTTAAGATAGAGGACAACTCTACTCCATACAAAGACCTAGAGCACTATTGTCCATTTGTTGGTGCATTGCAATATCTAACTCTAACCAGACTTGATATATCATTCAGCGTCAATTATGTATCTCAGTTTATGCGGGCTCCAACTAATGGTCACTTTATGATGGTGAGAAGGATTTTGAAATATATTAAAGGTACCATCAATTTGGGTCTTCGTATTGGCGCAGGGTAAACGTGAAATCTCTCGTCGGGAGAGACAACCGACCTCTCTATGGGACAAACAACCATATTTCTCAAAGAGGAGAAAGCAACCTGAATTTTACTAATCAAAATATGTCCCTTACAAACCCTAAAACCTCCTTTTATATGTTAAGGAGAGACCAACTTACACATGGACTCAAACAAGACTTAACTCAACCCCAATAACTAAACCCGGAATTGAGGAGAAGAAAACCGGCTAGAAATAGAAAACCTGCTAAAAATAGAAAGACCGATAACTTGCCTAAAAAGGAAAGTTTAACACAAAAACGGAAAGTTAGGGCATAAGGAAAAGGAATCTGGTGATTTGAAGGCCCAGGTCATGGAGAGATCTTCGATCTATGATGAATCTCATCGGGCTCGTCGAGCCAGTCGAAACGGCTGGTCGCACGCCCCGATCGAACATCGGAGTCGAAAGTTATGCCTATCCGACGGTCACAGTGGAGATCTGAGTCGGACGGATGGAGTCCGAACGCGATTGGATCGCCTAGGAAACCTCTCCGGGTCAGCCTCAGCTAGATCTGGATCTGGGCTTGGTCCTGCATCACGTATTCAGGCATCTAGCACGCTAGACTTATATGGCTTATCAGACGTCGATTGGGGCGACTGTCCTTTAACTCGATGATCAACTACTGGGTTTTGCACCTACCTCGGGAGTAATCTTATTTCTTGGTGTGCAAAAAAACAACCAACTGTTTCTCGGTCTAAAAAGCTTGAAGGCCGAACATAGAGCAATGGCCCAAACTGCAGCTAAATTAGCTTGGTTGATGTTTTTACTTCGTGATCTTCATATCCCATTACCTAATGCTCGTGTTCTTTTCTGTGACAATCTGAGCTCATGACATATGACTATCAATCCAGTTTTTCATGAATCATGCTCGCAGCAAGCATATTGAGTTGGACTATCATTATGTTCGTGAGCGTGTATCTCTTAGCAGGGACGGAACTATCATTATATTGAGTTGGACTATCATTACTTTGATAAATGATTTGGTTGAAAAATATATGAAGAAATAGTTTTTTTTTCTTGCTCTTTCATTATCTTCTTTGATGGTTTAATAAATTCTCTCTACTATTTTTATTATCATCGTTTGAATGGCTGTTATTTGTCATTTCTAGTGAAAAAATTTTTAGTATACTCACAAAGCCTCAGACTCGCCTTGATTTGGAACACCTGTGACACAAATTATGCCTGAGAACCATGCACAGTTTGAGGGGGGATATTAGCTATATGAAATCAATTCAAAATTCAAAAGACCATCACAATTCCAGCTCATTATAATAATAGTGCTAATAATAGTGCTGATTGTTCTGTTAGTTTCCTACAATGTTTTTATTTGTTGTCTTATAAAACCTTTCCTTGTATATGTCAATCATGATTATAAATATATCTTGCACCCACAATTACAACTGTACTGAGATTTCAACATCCATCGAACTCTCTTTTTCTTCTAAAAGGATATTTGATATACAACTTCTATACAAGAATTACTAGTGTCATGTCGATGAACAGAAGTTCACCAGAAATTTACTTGTCTTGAGTATACATACCAATCGACTCGTCAGCCTGGAAGAATATATGTGCGGCAGGACTGAAGATTGAAGTTGAATCACTCAATGGATGAACAGGAGTTCACCAGAAATTTACTTGTCTCGAGTATACATAACAACCGACTAGTTGGCCTGGAAGAATATATGTGCGGCAGGACTGAAGATTGAAGCTGATTCACTCAAGAAGCTTATTACATGTCCAAACACCAACTGCTGCAGCGAGGTGCCAAGCAGCATGAATGTATGGAGTTTGGGGGAAAAGATCATCAGCAATGAAAAGTGCACCCCCCAAGACGGAGGACATCTTGTGCAAGTTGTGCGCCGTCCTGAGCTCTGGTTTAGTCAATGCTCTTCGGGCAAATGCGACCTGGGAGAAAGCGATGCATTACAAGAATGTTGGATTGCAGTTTCATAATTGATTACCTATTCTGAAAACAAGAACAAAAATGTTTACTTGCAGAGTACTTGTACAGGAAGTTGGAAAGCTGGAAACACTTGATATGAAGAATAGCGATATCATTGAAATGAAGAAGAATTGTTCTTCGTCATAGGCACAAAAGTGTGGAGCAGGGAACATAGAACTGTACTAACAATGAGGATAAGACATATTTCCTCTTTATATTTTTCTTTCACAGGGCCAAGAATCACGCTTTCAATTCATTGATCACTTCAAAACGTTTAGTAACAATCTCGAAGTCATAAGAGGACAAAAAAAAAACCAGTCACAAAAGTTTAGTACATGGCCGAAAATAAACAATAAACAAATTAAGGGATGTTCATGTTTGGTCGTAAAATTCAATTATATGTTAACCGCATAGCTTCAGCAAATCCCAAGTCATAAAATTTGGAATAACTTCAACTTCATACAGCAATGATATCTGGAGGTAAGATTCATATTAATGACCCTGCAATTCAACTTGAATCATAAGATTCAAGCTGTAAATCATAAGATTTCAACACAGGATACCTATTCATCATAACAGCACATGGTTTTATATGTATGTCAACCAATAGTGAGACTATTTAACTTATTGCAGAACATTACTTTTCGAAAATATCTAATGTAACCAAAGTCATACAAAACATAGCATCTTATTCCGTAATTTTATCTTCACAAGCACTTAAATGTTCTGTAGTTAAGCTTCAACATACTTAACTGAAGTTAATGTCTCGTGCATGCTACAATTGCAAGACAATTCTGTTTTGATGTTTCATCCAATAAAAAGCACATTGTGTTACTACCAACATGTATACAATTTGCAAATGCATCCCCAAGTAATCCACATCATCCCATTTACCTGGATGGTTCCAGATCACACCAATCTGAAACATGCTGTAGTCCCCACTCCCTCTTTACAGACAAGTTTCCATAGTGGATATCATAAGTTTGAGAAATGGCTCTCAATGCCAACCTCAATTGTTTTGACAATCTAACCATGCCCAGTAGCCCATTTATGGATGATGGATCCTAGAAAAACTCTAGGGTGAGACAGGATAAAAGAAAGCGAATGATGTCATTGATGTCCTCTCTAAGCCCAAACCTCATGCAAAAGATGCATGCAAATCTTATTATCCCAAAATTCCCAGATGCCGAGGCAGCATAGAAAGTAGCTTCATTCTTTTTTTTTGATGAGTTGAGCCCTGAGGCTAGGAAGTAAAACTACAACAAAGTATCCAAGAACTCCTCCTGGCTATCCTCTCAAGTCCAGGGCAAACAGGACTCGGAGTAGCGACAAAAACGGACGACATTATCAGCCCGACCATTACAATCCTTAGGGATGTACAAAAACAAAGTCGAAACAAGCTGCAAAGCAGTAGACCAAACTTCCTTAGCCAAGTTCTCCAACTCTCGCGGCCACAATCTTACACCTATTAAGATCCGAATGGCTTCCAAAGAGTCTAATTCAATAACAACTGCCTCCTTGCTACGAGATAATGCCATTTTAAGTGCAAAAATCACGGCCTCCATCTCTCCCTGAAGAACAGAGCCATAGCCAGTGACCCTTCCTTCCGCGCAATCCGGGCTCCTCTCATCTGTCAAACCCACATCTCCAATCGCCATCAAGCCAGACCCAATGTCAACGGAGGCATCAGACTGGACGATCCGAACACCCCTACTCCGTTCACCCTGGTTCTTCATAGCTGGTACTTGTCGAAAAAATTCATTCGCCATCCTCCTGATCCTACATCCGAAAGCAAATGCACTAACCTTCATCAGAGAAGATGAGGCTATTCCTATCCTTCCATGCAAGCCAAGCTCCAACCGCTAGGAAAGCCTTCAATCGTTTAGCATCACCTCCCCCACCTGAACTCACCATAAAACCCACCAAGTTTTCAGGTTCCCATCTTGACAGCGACAAATCCTCCTCCACAACTACCCTGAAAGCCTCTCGAACAAATTGACAGCCAAAAATGGCATGTTCAATAGTTTCAGCCGTCTCCCCACATCTCAGACAATTCCTATTCGAAGATAGACAGATTCTTCACAAGAATTCACGAACATGCAGCTTTCCTCTTAGTACCCTCCAGACAAAGTGTTGAATCCTTGGCCCGACCTACAACTTCCAGATGTTAGACCATCATTCCTCATTCACCAATGCTTTGCTTCCATATTTTTCGTGGATTAAAAACAAATATGTTGAAGCAGAAGAAATCTTCCCAACACTATTAAAGGCCCAACAAGCCCCATCTCCCCCTCCATTCAACTGGATTGAAAGTATGCAATTTGCTAACAGTGGATGACAAACCTCCATTACCTTTTCAGTATTCCACCCATCTCCTTGTGTGAGCTCTCCAACTAGTAAACCATCCAATCCAGCCTCCACATTTAAGAAAGTAGGCCACCTATACATCGCAGTCTCCGAACACCACACATCACGAGTTAGGCTAACTCTACTCTGTACACTCACTTCCCAAACTAATCCCTTCCTCAACTCATCCGCAGCTAAACATATATGCCTCCAATGGGAGGAATGAGCACTCGATCCCCTTACCATCGGTAAAGCTCATCTCCATTGATACTTTGCTTTGGCTAAATCCTTCCACACATTTCCATCATTCTCAAGTTATTGTGCCACCCTTTTCATCTTCAAAACCTTCTGCCATACAGCAAGGTCCTTAACCCCCAGCCCCCCAACCTCCTTTGGAAGACACATTCTTCCAAGCCACCACCCCGAAGCCAGATTCCTTTCCCCTCCACATAAAATCACGACATATACATTCCATTCTTTCAATGACCGATACTGGGACATGCGTAGTAGCCATCACAAACCCCGGCATTGTTTGAAGAACAGACTTCAAAAGCACTAAACCCCGACATTTAAGAAAGTAGCTTCATTCTACCGGTTCTAAATCCTATAAAAAAATTCCCCTCATGCAAACTACATCAACAACAGAAAAGAACACTGCCAACAGCACGAAAGATTTCAGGACTAATTCAAGGGAAAACTTTCAAGGAACATGCAATAGGTGGCACAATACCTGCAGTTGCTTAGACATCAAGCATGACTATATGATGCTTGAGCGCTTTTCATATGACTTCAATCTTATGTCAGAAATGAACTGGTTAAAAGCCTATATTGGGCCATGTATACAATTACATTATTTAAGAAAACAACTAACAGTAAGGACTAAGCATACCCTTACAAATAAATAGGATTCCATGGTTTTCAAATCAGTATCAATTATTATAACTAATTAAACCCCAACGAGACCAGCTGATAACGGACATGGAGATTAATTTACCTCCATCAATCCAGTGTGGACAGCTGACACCATTAGAGGCTGAACTGGCAAAAGCAATGCTGATGCGGCCATTAACAATTTTGGATTCTCATTCCTGAGTGCCCTGGAAAGAAACTGGCAAGAAACCTCAATTAGCTACATACGTAGAATTCCACTACTAAGCACAGAGAAACTCTGTGTCTGTGAACAAATATCTAAATGACAAAGAGATAACACTTACAAAAGGTTAGAAGTAGGGGAAGCATATGATAGCTGAATAAATAAATATCAATAGACGTCTCCTAGCTTTTCAATGGGCCCAACTAAATTATATCACCCTCCATTAGGTTTGCCTGACGTTTGCTCGAGTTTAGACACTTAATTTAAGATTGGCTATTAGCGATAGAATGCAACTGCCAACGTTAACCTTGATTATCTTCCAGTATATCAGCAAATTTCTACTTAAGCAGATGGTTGTTTTGACCCCAAATTGTATGGTTACGAGATTAGGAATCCATATTTGATGCCAAATTCCACTCTGGTCAAAAAGAGTCTTTAGCTATTAAGAAGAGTTGCCACTTTTAGCTATTAAGAATGGTCACAGTCCATAATACAATGGCCACCAAGTGCCATTCATGGAACTTTATCAAGGTTTATATTTCATTCTCAGACCCAAGAATGAGACAATGGACATTGGATAAGGTTTGCTGTTTAAGGTTAAAATATTCACCTACTATTTTAGTGTGATAACCCCAGAACTCAATGCTATATTCGACAAAACTTTACCACAGACCTGACTTGAGCAACTTAAACTTCATACTCAGATTTAGTAAGCTTACCATATCCATAGTTGTGCATGGAAAACTCTGATAAAACTATCCCCAATCTCTTCTTTAATTTGGCAATAATGGTTCCTGTTCGATCAATTTCTAAGAAACAGGACGCAACTAAAAGCTTTCTATTTAGACCAACATGTTTTGGGTTGGGCAAAAGTACCTGCTTTGAAATATTGGCTTTCTGTAACTAGGGCTGTCAATCCAGACCCAAGAATGTACAGCCCATGCTCAGCTCAAAATTTGATTCATGATCTACTCGCTAAGAGCTGTTTGGTTTACTGTAGTGAGTTATGTGTAACAGCATAGAGCAATGCAGCTACCTTATTGATCCACCATTTGGCATGCCCGCATCAGCTGTTTGATGAAAGGGACAAGGGACAACTCCACTAGGCCCGCAGTCGATGCACTAAACCCCCCGAAGAGGGGATTAATGCCGAAAGCCCCGGAGATTAACTGGGGTGAGGCAAGTAGGTAGTATACTTCGCATACTACTGATACCTGCCGAATGAAGGTTAGTCGGACGGGATGACCTACCACACTAAGTGATAGCGATCTCCCTCCTACTTCTAGAAGGTAGTTCTTTCGGAACTATTGGAGTGAAAGAACTGACTGCTTGAACAAGCAGCTCGGGCGAGTCTGTAGGTGCGCCCGCCTAGCATGTAGTTAAAAAGCAATCTCTGCCCCCATTGAAAAAGTTATTCCTTGGGAAGCATTTTAATTAAATTTATTGATCTTTTGATTGAAAGGTACACCTTTTAAGCCCACTAAATGCCATTAAATACTGTGGGGTGCCGCTTGCGGCCAGATGCAGCCTAGCAAACAAACCCTATAGAACAAATTGAACATGAACTAAGAGTTGGAGCTCAAAACCAAACATGAGCTCCCCGACTCGCTCATGTTTGACTAGATATAACTCAATTACATATATGGAATTATAATCCTCATGTACACTGCTACTGACTTAATTTTCCTAACTTATTTCTAGTCTCATTAATTTTATCTTAGTCTTTTACATTGGAAATGGTTGGTCCAAAGTCTTGTAAAAATAACTTAGCTCAAAAATAACATAACTTAGCTCACCTCGACCCTAACAGTAAACAAGCTCACCTCGACTGAACAAGAACCAAACAATCCAAGATAAACTTTTGTAAAGAACGGCTTGTTTAGCTTGCTTGCATACTTGAGTCCTAACAGTTCAAACTCATGTGTGAGATAGGTGAAGAAAATAAACACAAGCTATGCATTTCCAGCTGAAGCTCGAGAGCTGGCCCGAAAACATATTGAGCCAGACACGAGCTATTCACTCCAGTTCAAATTAAGTTCATGTTTGGCTCTAGTTGGATAACAATAATATTTCAAGCCGAACACAAGCAGGAGTGAGCTCATTTACACCCCTACCTGCAACTTAATTTCACGGAATTATCTGACATACCTTAAGTGTCAAGATCCCGATAAGCAGACTGCAATCATTGATTCATTCTTTGCCGAAGACATGATAGTTGGAGCAATCTACTGTAGCCTTTATGGTAAGAGAACATTTTGATGGGTTTGTCATCATGCTTATAACTTGTCAGATAATTTGAGACATATTCTAAAAACAGGAATTGCAAAGAATGATAAAAATGTGCATGGATATTGAGGCCAGCCCATTTTTAGAAAGAACTATATTCCTAGTAAATTTAACTTACAACTGAAGTTGCACCTATCATTGTATAGTCTGCCCATCTCAAGTATCTTCTAACTTCACCTCGAGAAGAATGGTATAAGATTGAGGCTACCCCAACTCCAATTAATGAGTTGGCATACAAAGCAGAGTTCAAATTCTTCCTGCATTCTCAACAAGAATCTTCAGATTATAAGTAGGCAAAATATAGAGGAAAGAGGAAGCTCAACCTTCAAGAATTTCATTTTGTGTACTCTAGAACTTGCCTTGGGGCCTGTAGTCCAAGGACAATGAAAGGAAGTGATGTTAAAACATTAACAATAGTCTCTTGAAAGTTCATGTCACCACCTAAAACAGACAAAAGCAAATCAAAATTCAATATAAACGAAAGCTATTCCTAATTCTGTATTATGATAACAACTACTCGATAAAGTACCTGTAACATGACAATGTAATATGGGTCTCAAGCATGCTGGTCGCTGCTGCCATATTTGTCTGGAAGCATTTAGAATTTAGAGGCAACTTATTCTTTGTGTGTTAGGAATAGCAAACTTGAAAGAGTTCTATAATATTCAGCAACGTGTGAAGGGACATTGCCTTTTCAACATACATGAATGTTAAAACTCACCGTAATTGCAGCCTCTGATTTCCACCTTCTGAAATTCCATTTCCACAGCAATTAGTTTCTTCCACTCTATATGGTGATTGGCACACAAGCTTGACTCCATGAATTCCTTCAAGAGCTCTAGAAGAGCCTGATGTACTCTCTACAGCCATAATCAGTAGATGATAAATTGCAGCAGGTCGGTATTTTTTATCTTAATGGCCCAGTTGCTGCAGTTGCACCTAGATTGACAACGATATTACTGCGCCGATGACAAATTTCAATCATCGTATGTATTTGTTTGCCAGAAAAGCATAAGAATTTGTCACATGATTTATTAATACGGGACTTCATAGCTTCTTCAAATATCCAGCAGAAAATAGAACATAGTCTATGAAAAATAAGATCTTAGCATTAGTTTTATGTTCCTGAGCAATTCTCATGCTGATACGGACATAATTTGGAAGTCTTATGTTATGTAACATTTTAAATTCAACACTGGACTAGAAGGGTCAAAAAGTGGGAGGACACATTGGTGTTGACACTTAGGTGCAGAATCGCTCTAATGGAGTGAAATGACTCGTTAGATCAGCCTAAACCTACACCCACTTCAAAACCATGCTCTCACCAAACAATGAGAGGAGCATAAAGTAGGATGGATGCACATCATGCAAAAGCATCATGTGGAACAAGAATGTAAACGAGAATGCAGATCCCGGCATATCAGCATTCACAATCTCAACAGCACAACCCTCCTATCTCGCCCAGCCTTCCCTTTGGATTCACCATTGTTGAAACAACAGTATGTCTTCTACAAAGAGATATTGTTTGTTGTCAAGGGAAGGTTTATATCCCATCTTTAACTGAAACTCAAGCAAGCTAGAAAAAATGTAAATACACTTCAGATGATGCTGCAATTGATTGATGTTATCCAACTTCAACCTCAAAGTGTAATTTGTCAGAAAATCGACTCCAACTTGCTAATTCGGAATTGCTAGTCTTATATGAGCCTATTCTTCAGCTGAATGATTTTCTTAATTTACTTCTCACAATAGTAGGGATCTTTTTAAATGGCCTTCTTACCTATATCAGCTTGGTCAATAAGTTGACGAAGATGTGGACTCATCCTTGCTTCATCCTTTTCTAATTGGTCTCTGGCATTATCACATCCAGAGCATGGTTTTCTCCATTCTTGGAGTTGAAGAAAGATGGAATTGAGTAGTTGTATCTCGAAGCCACTTTAAGCATAGATCCCACCAAAACATGCCCCAACTCCTTCTTTCCAACTTACCATTTTCCTCTCTAGTTTGCAAAGCCTAATTCTTGATTGGTTGGTTTTCCAACATAATAATGGACTAACCAAAGAAAGAAGAGAATCAAGAAATCCAACACTCGACTCCTCGACATTTATCTCGTCACCAAAAGGGGCTTAAAAGAATCAACAAGAACAACAAACAACATAACAACCATCATCGATCAAACACCACATGAACATGGATAAAGAACTAAGACCGGAAGGGAGAAAGAAGGCGTGCTCACGAGAGACGGGAAGCCGGCGACACTCCCTGGTCGTTCCTCGCAGCAACGACGGCGGGACTTTGCATACCAGTAGCTGAAATGGATTTATAGAGAGATGTAAGAGGAATTGGAGGTATATTTGGGGGTTGGCTCTTGGGATATTCCCAAGACCCCGGGGTATCTAGTCATCTAGCTCGTGCCTCCCATCCAGTCGGATTGCCAGCCAGCTAACTCATGTCCGAACTCCGAAGAACTCGCTCGGGCAGGTGGGGTCGATATGAATGAAGGTCGCGGGGTGGTTTCATGCTGGTCCTGATAAGTGGCCTCTGCCATAAATGTGTGGACCTCTTTTGCTTGTTTTCAAAGGTCGGAGATTTGACCCGGCTGACATTTGATGATAGAGATTATTAGTGAACTATTTAGCCGCAGAAAACTCGATCCTAACTCCTCACGTGCCTCCTACAAAATATTTTACGGTAACCTTAGAGCTTTTCTGACTCATCACGGCTTTAAAACACGTTGTGTCTTATAACGATTATTAATATACTTATTATTTACGTGGAGTTGCTTATCCGATTACCTGGTTCGACCACATGTCCTCCAAGCGAATATCGACACCCAGTACTCCGGGTCTCACAACGGCCCCTTGGTCAAAAACCCGATCCATGTTTTAAAGAAGTCCTAAAGAAGAACTATGACCAATCACTTGTGAGTGACATGTGACCGTTTCTCAAACGGTCACCTATGAGACAGCTTTTTCCATTTAATTCTTTTTTAAGAAAAAATTATTTTGGTTGCTTCTCATAATTTAAAAAAAATCTAAAAATAGAATAAAATTGTTTATTTCATTTCCAACCCAACTTCTATATAAATGAGGATTTTGATCTCATTTTCACTCATTCTCTCACTCAATTTTTCATCAAACTCTCTCACCAAGTGCATTTTCAAGCCCTCTATTCTCTAACTCAAGATTTTCTCTTCTCTTTCTCCCATGACTTCTTCCTGCATCCAATATAACAATATTGAGAATGTGATCGAAATTGACGGAGAAAAATGTGATCAAAATAAAGTTCTTCCTTCTCCTTGGGAAGTTGCTTCAACCGTCGCTGGTGATAATCCAACACCTCTATCGAAGCGCACACGACCCGCAATTTGGAAGCTCTATGAAAGAAAGGAGATTAAAGATGCCAATGGAGCGACCATTGATATCAAAGCTACATGTTCGATATGCAAGCAAGTCCTGTGCAGCCATTGGAGAAATAGCACTAATCATCTAACCCGCCATATAGCAAAGCACAAGAAAGGTCAAGGAAGAGCTCAAGTTAACATTCGTCAATCTTTACTTTCGCAATCGACATCAACAGGGAATTTAAGCACCTTCTCATGTGATCCGGCTTTTGATAGAAAAATGCTTGTAAGGTATGTTATCCGTAAAAAATTTCATTTTAGTTTTGTGGCTGATAAGGAATTTCAAGATTTCATACATTGACTTTGCAACCGAGTTTTCGAAAATTTTCTCATCAAACTTGCCAACGAGATATTATAAAATACTACAATGAGGAGATGGAAAAGTTAGTGACTTTTTTTTCTACTCTTACTTGCAAATTCTCTCTTACTTCAGATATTTGGACATCTAGAGGAAAAAAAAGCAACTTATGTATTACGGTTCATTTTATTGATGATACTTGGGTTATGCAATAAATAGTTATTTCTTTTGTTGTATTTAATAGTTTACATACCGGTGATAATATTGCTATGATGATTTTGAATGAACTCCAATCTTATGGTATTTCGGATAAGATTTGTACTCTAAGTTTAGATAATGCAAGTAATAATAATGTTGCCATTGATAGTCTTAGAAGTTCATTACTTCTACCTTGTTCCGGTTTTTTCTTTCATATTAGATGCATTTGCCACATATTAAATTCGATTGTTTAAAGTGCATTTGATGATGTTAAGGTTTCTATTTTTAAAGTTAGAGAGACTATTTTGTTCATCACTAGTTCGGAGCATAGAATTAAGACATTTAACCTTATTTGTATACACAATAATGTTAATCCTAAAAAATTACCATCGGATGTAGGACATAGGTGAAACTCAACCTATTTTATGTTAAATACAGCATTAGAGTATTGAGGTATAATAGATGAGTACATTAAACAATGTGCTCATGTTTCTAATTCTACATCTTCTTCATCATTTACTTTGGAATTTATTGATGATCATGAGTGGGATGTTTTTTCTCATTTAAAAGAAATGCTTAAAATCTTTTATGATGCTACTATCCTTTTATCCGGTTGCTATTATCCTACTATTAGTCAAGTATCAATGCAAGTTCTTTATATTCATAAATTCTTTGACAAATATCATAATGATATATATTTTGGGCCAATGATAGCAAAAATGGAAGCAAAGTTTAATAAGTATTTTCATCCTCTTCCTTATATTTATGGTTTTGGAATTCCACTTGATCCATGCTTGAAGGATGTTGGTCTTGGTAATCTTTTTGACTCTATGTATGGTGGGTTTAACAAGTGTCCATTGTAGCTTCGAAAAGCGCATTTAACACATGAGGACTCTTGATCGACGACTATCGGACCAAATTAAACCCAAAAACGGTACAAGCCTTAATGGCCACGTTTGTTTAACGGGACATGATATGGGTGGATATAATCTCCCTGGAGATTATATCCTGAGATATATTCTCCCGGGAGATGATGTGAGGGGTTAAACAATTCTCTCATGTTTAGTAAGACAAAGGATAAGGTGGGAGAAGATTTAATCAAATATTTAAATTTTTTTATTTTTTAATCCAATGGATCTTATCTCATGGGATTACATATCCCACCTCCCCCATGGGATTATTTTATCCCATGTACATAGGATATGGAGTCCCAATAGGATAATTTATCCCATGACTAAAATTACACCAAACATGGGATAAAGTGGGGTCCACGGGATTAGTAATCCCATCCCATCTATAATACCACGAAACAAACAAGCCCAATGTGTTTACAAGATTGGTGGGGTGCCGAAAAGAGACATCAAGGATTGCAAATTGATGAAGATGAAAAAAAAGATGAGCTTGAAGCTTTAAATTTAAATGTTTAATTTTATATTTGTAATCATAGGAAACATATGCATATGATAGATAGATGGGGAGGTGCCAACGTAGTTTGGATGTACTCATACTATAGCGATGCAATTGCTTTCCTAATATTAACAATGTAAGTCCTTATTTTTGTTGATGAATGAAAAAACTTTTGTTTCCCTAAATCTTGTGATGACTAACTAGCTAATTTATTTTATTTTCCTTTAATTTTTTTTCTTGGTCAAATTGTTTTTAAAAAAAACAACGAATTTATTTAAAAAAAATGAACCGGACCGGGTTCGGCCCAATCCGATCTGATCCAGCCCGATCTTCAAGCCGGGCAGGGTCATACCTGGGCCGGACATGGTGGAAGGCCTATTGGGCCCGGCCCGGTCCGGATGATTACAAGGGTCGGACCGGGTATTGCTTCCAACTCGGCCCGCCTCGGTTTACTCGACCGATCTGAACTCGACCGGCCCGGTTGGACACCCATAATCTCAATTTTCTTAAGAGGAGATACCGAATTAAATGGTGGAAAGGACTTGTTATGAATACTAGAATTTCTGAATTAAAGGAGATTATTCTAAGGAATGAAAGTGTTCTGAATCATAATGTGGTTCAAGAATCCCTGCATAGAATCATATGACTCGAATCAAACGAGCATGTGAGAGAAAATTCCCTCGAGCTTCTAAAGAACAAATTATGCAGAAGTGTTACGAATATTTGAAAAATGAATTCACTAGTACTTTTGTCTCCTTCGATAGAATATATATTGGATCAAGACACAGAGAAATATGAACGCGAAGCACTAAGGGATCATATCGTGACCGAGAGAATCCACGGACGATGAAGATCTAGTGGAGCCCCCTCCGCTCGTGGAGCATCCACCAGCTGATACGAAAGACAATAATATGAACAAGAAGAATCTTCTTGTAGGACAAGACTGCAATTAAAGGCCACTTGGACGACTGCAAATCATCCACCACGCGCAGTGGCGAGCCCCTCTCACCAGCAGAAAGAATATTTCTTTTCAGCCGATGTGATGTAAAGGATTCTTTTATTAACATTATTGTTCTAATAAAAATGAATATAAGCCTGATGTGACTCACGTCGCCATCAAGCATGTTATTCCTATCTCTCTCTCTCTTGGTATAAACAAATTGATGAAAATGATCGATATAAAACAGCTTTTACAGCTCTATTCATCAATGTTTCTTTCAAAATAATCTTGTTGAAGAAAAGTATCATTTTCTTCAAACAATACATCCATAGCTTTTATAGCAGAATTTCTCGATATTTCAAGGACGATTTTCAATTTTATTAATATTTTGAAACTGTTTTTCAGTTTCTATTATTTCATTTAAAGAATCAATATCATATATATTATCTTAATTCTTCGAAAGATTGTTGATTTTCTTCAGAATGTATTTATGAAGATTCTTCTTCTAAAACTTGAATCTTAGTATTATAAAATTGTTTACTAAGAGATTCAATAATTTCATCGATCGATTCTTTTTCTAATTTAAATCATGATATAACTGAATTAGGTTTAATAGAAACCTGATTTATATATTGTTTAATAGATTTTTCCTTAGATATATGAAAATTAGGAATAACTTCTTTTAATTTATTTACAAGTTTATCAACAATTTGGTCTATTCGAATTAATTGTTGTCCAACAACTTGTGAATAGACATTAGAGTAATTATTTTGATTAAAAAGTTTATTAAGCTCTTTAAGCATCTCATTTTCTGATTCAATAAGCTTTATAAAAGCAGTTGCTTCAAAATTAGAAGTAGAAACTCCTTCTAATTTTAGAGGTTTTGTAGAAGGATATAGTGATCTATTTTGGATTCTAGTGCTAAGTTTCCAAAATTTAGAATATTCTTCCAGCACATTAATTCTTTGTTCTTGTTTTCAAATATAATAGTTCAATAACCAAGGCAGAAAATATTGAAACTGATTTTTTGATTCAAGATCGTGGAAATATAACCTTTTATATCTTCGTTGTTGTTTTTCATCGAAATTTAAGAAAAAATAATCTCTAAATTGTTTATTATAAAGCTCTTGGAATTCCTTATTAAGGAATTGCCTTACATTACTATCTAAACTAAAATCCATTACAGAAGAACACTCATTTCAAAGTCTATATTAGACTCTCTTTCATATATTCCATGAGGAATTTTTTCTCAGATATTCTGATTGCTTTAATAGGAGTTTCAGTTGATAAAATAGATTTTCTTAATGGAGTTGTGATATCTGTAAAATTTATAATCCTATTAGAATTAAAAGTTATATTAACTTCTCCATCATCTGTTTGAAATATCTGGTCTATTTCTTGATTAACAATTGGTTTCGATGGAACCGCATTTGGTATTATCCAATTTCAGGGAAATTAATTTCATCCCATTTAATTTTCCTATTAGTTGCAATTCTAGAAGATAACAAATTTTTTTCTATTAGCACCGTTTTTCCTAAAGGAGTAAATTGCTTAGCCTTAGGAGCTAAGGTGTTGAGAACCTTATAATGAATTCGATATACGACCGCAATTGTCTTTGATTGTAGAAGGAATTCATAACCATGAGTCTTAATATTCAGACTATTGGCTTCTAAAATATTTGGGTATGTTAAGGATAGATTCAAATTAGGGTATACATTAAAGTATACTGGTCCATGACTGAGACTTGTCTCTATTATTCCCATTAGGGACAGTTGCAGATTTAGTCATCGAATGTCTCTTAAACAAGAGAAAATAGATGCATGCAATCCTTTTAGAGTTAATGGCTTATATGCCACTTGTATTTACCCAGTATGGATAATTATACTTATCCATATGAGGATCAAGATCTTCTTCAGATATTAGTCTGATTGTCTGATCTTCTTGATCAACTGTTATTGTGTTGTTGACAATCTTAATCACTATTATCGATTTTAAATCCAGAAATCCAATTTTATAGATGTCCTTATTGGGAACATCTAGAATTACCCACTGATTAATGTTTCTAATTCAGAACAGAATTCTGCTAATTGAGCATTTTTAAATTTTTATCTTTATTAGAATTAATTCATCTTAAAGGAGTAGATGACATGATTCTAGACATATGCATACTCAATTTCAGAAGATATAGGTCTAAGAAGAGAAATTTAATATATTCCTTTTTAATTCATATTTCTGCAGTTCATCATCAGTCAACGACTTATATCTGTTTATTATCTATTGTATGTTCTTGCTTTCTTCCTGAATTTTCTTCCACTCGTCTACCAACGACTTACAGGATTTACCCAGTGCCTACATCCGGCTCACGGTACCTTATACGGGTTTATTAATGAACCATAGAATGAATTAATTGGCAAGAAAAATAATAAAGAGATAAAAGGATACGCAACCTAATAATTTTCTGCAGAACTATGAGCTAAAAAGAACATATATAAAAGAAATCTTCTATAGATTACATCATTTCTTCATTAAGTCTACATGACTACTCTACTCATAGTTCATGACTCTGATACCAAGAGAGAGAGAGAGACTTGAAAACTTGAAGAAAATGACATGGAAGAAGAGCGAATCTAGTAACACAATTTAAAACTTATAAGTACACGAGAGCTTCAGCAAAACCGGCATCCTTTCTTTATGAGAACTAAAGGTTACAGGTATATGCTCTTCAACGAGCGATCAACCCTTCTATATATAGAGGAACTTAAGGGAAAAGAAATAGGAATAATATACTTGATGGTGACACGAATCACATCAAGCTTATATTCGTTCTTATTAGAACAATAACGTTAAGAAAAGAATCCTTTTAATAAAGAGATTCTTTTCCTTTGCATCACATTGGCTGAAAAAGAAATATTCTTTTTGCTGGTGAGAGGGGTTCGCCACTACACATGTTGGATGATTTGCAGTCGTCCAAGTGGCCTTTAATTGATGTTTTATCCTATAGGAAGATTCTTCATGTTTATATTATTGTCATTCGTATCAGCTTGTGGATGCCCCACTAGTGGAGGGGGATCCACTAGATCATCCTCTTCCGTGAATTCTCTCGGTCACGATTTGATCCCATAGTGCTTCACGTTCATCTTTCTCTGTTGCATAGAGATCCTAAACATCTTACATGTTATCATCTGATCCAATAGATTTTCAATCGGAGGAGACAAAAGTACTAGTGAATTCATTTTTCAGATATTCGTAACAACTCTGGATAATTTGTTCTTCAGAAAATTGAGAGAATTTTCTCTCAAGGCTCGTTTGATACGAGTCATATGATTCTCTACAGGGATTTCTTGAACCATATTATCATTTTGATTACTTTCTTTTCTTAAAATAATCTCTTTTAATTTAGAGACTTTAGTATTAAGATCAAATCCTTTCCACCATTTAATTTGGTATCTCCTCTTAAGGCAAGGGAGATAGATATCGTATGTACCAGACACACATGTCCATTTCCATATCCATGGAATTTCTGCTTCCATGAAAAAGTATAAAAGGCACTTTCCTTCAAAAATTTCCTCTTCTTTTTTTTAGATGAAAAATTGGATGAGTAGTTGTCATAAAGTGCAACAATTGGTTCTGACAATATATCCAGCTCGACACCATATTTATACCACCAGTTGTAGATCCAGGTTGGGATGTCCTTGTGAAGGATTTCGGGACACGATTTGAAAAGGCAAGTATGCTTTTGATTCTCATTTTCACATAAAAAAACGAGATAAAAGGTATCTTCAAAATCCTAATATTGAAATTATAGGTCTCCTTTTCAATTTTAAAGGGAGAGGCCTGTGAGAACTAAATCCCCATTCTTTGGGTGTCAAAATATTTCTGACATTGCACTTATTATAAGTAGGTGGCTTCTGATCATCTGAATTTTTATAAAATGATCAAAATGCAAATTTCTTTGTGATAAAAGAGATTTCATCCATTTTTTCGGTCTATAAATCGAAGTAGGGTAATAGAGATTATCCAAATATTTCTGTCATAATTTTTCAAAATCGTGAAAATAGCACATAATCTCTTGTTTAATATAGACTTATAGGATCATTATCCTTACTTATTTCAGCAAAAGTTTTCTTTACCTCCTCTACTGAGATATTACCTCTTGTGACATTAGTCAAGGTATTCAGAATTTCTTCATGGTCAGAAATAGCATTTTTCAAAGTATTGAAGTGGGAAATATTAATCCCTTTGCATATTAGTCATCAATTGTTTTTAGAATTATTGGAGGTACTTGAGGTATTACCCCTACCTCGTCCCCCCCCCCGGTGGGTGACTCCTCCCCATGGGAACCCTACAAAAATCGTGAGTTAAAAACTCAGCTAAAATATTATGTTTTACGTGAATAAATTCAATTGTAAAATCAAAGACATCTAATTCTGCTTGCCATCGTGCTAAAATTTGTTTAGACGCTAAATTTTTGACATCCTTTTCAATAACAGTTTTTGTAGAGCTACAATCTATGCGAACAATGAAATGCTGATTTAAAATATCATCTTAAAACTTATAGAGACATTTAATTACAGATAACATTTCCTTTTTAATTGTAGAATAATTGTACTGAGTGAGATTCCACTTCCCTAAAGTATAACGAACTAAGTCTAGGGGTGTCCAAAAAGCCCAAATGACCCGGCCCACCAGGATTGTAACCCGGTCCGGTCCGATTGTTGGCCTTGTTGGACAAGACTGATCCGGGTTCAAGGCCAGACCAGAGCCCCTTGGCCAAAAACCCGGCCTGACTCGGTCACCTATGGATTTAAAAAAAAACAATGAATTAATACCCAATTCCATCCACATATATATATATATATATATATATATATATATATATATATATATCTCTAAATCCATATCTCAATCCCTAATCAAGGTCCTCTTACTCCCCTCTCCTCTCTGGCGCCAGCGCTGATCCAGAGGCGGGCCGGGTTCGCGATCGATGAGGCTTATCCCCTCCGCCTCTGCCACCGTCGCCGGAGCCGATCCCCATCGCCATCGATGTCATCCTCCTCCGGCCACCTCCCCCGCTGCCACGCCCACGGACAATTCCACCTCTCCCCTGCCCCCATCTCTTCATCAACCGCTCCGTCGCCACCGCCGGACACACCGTGCCCCTCTCCGCTCCCTCCGCTGATGCCCCCCCCTCTGGCCGTGCAGAGCTCCTATGCGACCCCCTCGAGCTCACTCGTTGCTCCCCCTGTTCCCCTCACTTCAACACTAACGCCGTCATCACTTCCAACGACCGTAGCGGTGGCGATGCGAGGATTTACACCTGTTTACACCTGCTCGCCCTATCCACCCGATCCCCTTGGAAAACGGCCGCGAGTGAGGGACGGGCCGGCTCTACGGTGGATCCCGCCTGGACGGGGTCGAAGGAGAGTCGCTGCGGCAAGGAGGGGCGCAAATCAGGCGAGAGATGGGGTTGCCCCCCCTCCCCCCCCCGTCGGAGTGCGTGGTGGTCGTTCGGTGCGGCGCGCCGGACCAGCCATGATTGTTTTATATAAAAAAAAAGAACTGGACCGGGCCGAGCCCGGCCTACTCTCCAAACCGGGCAGGTTCATACTTGGGGTGGACCGGGTGGAAGGCCAACTGGGCCCGACACTGGCCCGGTCCGAATGCTTACAAGAGTCGAACCGGGTATTGCCTCCAACCCGGCCCGCCCTAGTTGGACACCCCCAACTAAGTCATCCTTATTAGATCCAGGACATATTTGCTTCAGGATGCCTCCATAACCAATGTTATTAGCATCGGTTTCTACAATTTTCTGGCAATCTAGATTAGCCAAATGAATACAAGGATGAGTTTTTACTTTAGGGGAAATTAGCTTTTAGTACCCTCTAATTTTAAGATTTTACAATCTGCTACTCTCTAGTTATAAAATATAACTTTAGTACTGTGAGGACTTGTCCCTCTACTCCTGGGTCGACCGTTTGGTCGGGCATGTGGCTCGTTGTGGACCGTAAGAGCAATTTGGTAAATTGCACCTTGTTGGTTTGTTTCACACTAGCGTATACACACACTGACCGTGTTTGTGTAAATGTTTGATTAGAATGGTTAGGTGGACCCAGGATCGAAGGATCCTGGCTTGGGCTTGCGTTTTAGCCCAAGTCTAGCTTTCTGTGCAAAGGGGATCGATCTTCCCTTGCTAAGGAGATCGATCTTTTAACGCCAAAAAGTTAAGTCAGTTCATCATGAAAGATCGATCTCTTTTTGAGAAGAGATCGATCTCTTATAGGTCGGTTCGTCCGTCTATAGAACGAACGAAACCCTCTCCTTTGATTCATTTTCAAATCCGCGTTCTTGAGCTGAGATCTGGCTAGATTTGAAGGAGATTGAGGACGATCCAAGGCTCAGCAGCTGGGATTGAAGTTGCGCTAGTCTAGGTAGGGATCCTACCTACTTGTTTTTTTTTCGGATTTGTGAGGTTTAAGTTTGATTATGATTTGTTTTGCTTAGATCTGATTATATACATGTTTGTTTTCAATGAAATCTTCGGTTTTGGACTCGTGGTCCTTCATACTACGAGATCCCAAAGTTTTGTGGGATTTGGTGGAGTATTCTGACGGTATTTCTCTCCGGCGGTCAGCCGGTGAACCCATCTGGATCGATCTTTCTTGAGGAAAGATCGATCATTTGTGGGACGTCATGCCCAGCCCGAGCGGGATTGATCCTTCTGTTGGAGAAGATCGATCCTTGCTTAGCTGGCATGGGTGGGGTCCGAGTCACGAAAAAGATCGATCCTTCTGGTGGAGAAGATCAATCTCTTCCGGTTGACTGGGACGAGGCTTCCCAAGCACTAAGAAGATCGATCTTCTCTGGTAGAGAGATCGATCTCTTTGGTGGCTGAGAGGCGTTTTCAACGGGTTTGCCCGTGGGGCTTCGCGTATGCGGTTTTCTTTACCGCTTTATAACTTGTACATAATTTTGAGCATGTTAGCCCTATAATGAGGGGTAGTGGTGAATCGGGAGAGTGACGACTCTCGGGATGTTTAGATAGCATGTTGTACTGCTAGTCTTCTTTGTCGGGGTTGCTTCCCGTAACATGATGTCTTTTAGAGGATTGGCTGTAGTTGGTGGAGTTACCACTGCAACAACTCCTTGGCCTGTTTTTACTGTTCATCACCCCGGGCCGGCAGGGTGCCG
The DNA here is from genome assembly GCA_963920575.1 of Narthecium ossifragum. Lineage (NCBI taxonomy): Eukaryota > Viridiplantae > Streptophyta > Magnoliopsida > Dioscoreales > Nartheciaceae > Narthecium > Narthecium ossifragum. The sequence continues at coordinate 4,760,644 of OY986971.1, read as the reverse complement.
AGCCCAGACCTTGTTTCTTTAATCGTCGCATATGTTGCGTGCTTATCTGCTTTCATGTGTATGTGCATAACATGCATCTAGTTGTACACTAGTTGCATAAGATTAGGGCGTGGGCGATTTGTAGGTCGCCGTCCCGAGGCTTGGAAGCTCGGATTTAGCCCTAGTACCGGAGTTGGGTAGCTTGGTCCAGGTTTGAATAGTGGTGTTCAGTCGATTTCGATGATAGGCCTAGATGACTCGAACACCTTTTGATTGATGATTGTAGAGGTCGTGTTGGCCTCGAGTCGGGTTCTGAGGTGTAGTCGGTGTCCAGTTGTGACGACTCTTGAGTAGAGTGTGTGCCTACTCAGCGGTGCCATTTTCTGCCAGTAGTACCGGTTTTCTGCTTGTGAGTCAGTAATGTTGGCTTTCTGCTTACTGAGCGTGACCCATCATGTGACCAGTTCTTCTGGAAGACCATGATCGTAGACCTCATGGACACGCGGTGGGGTTATGGGGCCCATGTGTACACCTAGGCCTTACTAGAGGGTGACAATGTTGCATTTTTCTCTTCCTTCTGTGTGCCGTAGTGTAATTTCCCTGCTGAGCTTAGTGCTCATTCCTACCTGGGTTGCGTTTTGCAGGTACAGACGTTAGTTCCTCTTCGGTGGCTCCTACCGAGCAGTTGGTCGGCGGTGCGGCGGCGCCTGGCGGAGTCTGAGGAGCGGTGATCTGTTTTTCCAGAACCCTTATACATAGTTAGCCTCCTACATGAGAGTATATATGTTTGTACTTGATCCTTCCCTCTTCGAGGTTTTGTATATTATACTTTGGGTTTTAATATCTTCAGCTTGAGGCTTTTTAAATCTTTATTTTGTAATTGAGGGTTTTTCACAAATTGTTTAGGGATACCATTAGGTTAGAGGGAACCCTCGTCAAGAATTTTCACAATTTGTTAGGTTCCGGTTCGCGTCACCCGGCCCAGTTGGGCTTTCGCGGGTCGGGGCGCGACAAGTACCCTCATGTTTCAATATAGATCAATTTAGTACCCTCTCATCATACGGCGTTAGTCCCCGTTTACAGAAAACCACTCACGTGTATGGTGTTTACACGTGGCGTGTCACACCCCGACCCAGAAAACCCATCCGGGGCGGGGCGTGAGGGTTTCTATCACTATTCACATCCAACTGACGCGATACATTTGCGAAAAGGAAGAAATAATCTTAAACAATTTAACTTCCAGAGATAAAGCTGTAACTCAATTAATAAATACATCAAGCTGTACTGTTTAAACATCTGATACAATTTCTTATCAAACTCCTCCATGGGAAAGATATTATACATATAATCCAAAAATCCTCGAAAGATATTTATAATATACAAAACTACCAAAAATACAACAGTCATCATGTAGCAACCTCAAACGCCTCTAGAAGTAGTCGCGCCGCCAAAAGCTGATCCCGCCGGCTCTACTGAGGAAGAACTGGTGCATGCACATGCAAACGCAGCCCAGGTAGGAGTGAGCGATAAGCTCAGTAGGGTTCTACTCTACGGCACACTGAAAGGAGGAAAACAACAACAGTGATGTCTCCCCGCTCAAGCCTAAGGAATGCCACGGGGTCCCGCGACCCCTACCGACTACCCAAGGGATCCTACTCTTCTCGACCGACCACGCTGGGAACATCAACCAACACGCTGGGAGGAACAAGAACAAGAACTAGTAGGATCACCGTTACCCAGCAGAAAACCACTGCCTGGGGACCATGTCGGGGACATCGACAACCACCCTTAGCACTCGGTCTTGGGAAGACACCACGACCTCTAAACCTCAAAGCAAAGATCTTAGCCAACTATAGCACATCCTCAATAACATAAGATTCCAATTATACAATCACTCCCTAATCCTTACTACCCAGCCGCGGTCCTAAGGCTAGATTCGAGCTACCCGAGAGCCTCGAATCAGCGATCAACCCATCGCCCGCCTAACCTGATATGCCTCTAATCATACAATGCATGAACATATGCAAACATCTATCCTAGATGTCTCTATATGCCACAACATCAATTGTAGGTTCAACAGTTATACAATAGCCCTCGGCACTCGCCGGCAACGAGCTAAGGTTCCACAATACCACATTAGCTAACACTCATAGCTAGCTAACGGTTAGGAAAGCAATAAGCATTTAAACTACTATCCAATCAAGTATTTAAATGTGAGTAAAAACCGTAAATTCGTCAAAGAGGTTAAACTCCCGATTTAATTCCCAATCTCGATAGAAATCCATTAATATCCCGTGAAAACAACGTGTATGCTTCCTAACATGATTGGATATCTATCATGAATGAAAACCAATCAAAGGAAACCAGAAAACACTGCTCAGGGGCTCACGGTCGATGCGACGGTCGATCCGACAGTCGACCGTGAGGCGAAATGAAAAAGGGAAAAGGACCCACAGTCGATCGGAACATCGACCGTGGGAGGCCCAAAACGAGACAGAGCCTGACAGCCGATTCGACGGTCGACCGTGAGGTGAAATAAGAAAAGGGAAGGAGCCCACGGTCGATCGAAACATCGACCGTGGGAGGTCCAAAATGCGGCAGAGCCTGACGGTCGATCCGACGGTCGACCGTGAGGTCAGGAAGAAGCGTATCAATGCTTGACGGTCGATCCAACGATCGACCGTCAGCCCTAGGGCATAGTTTCTTAGAACAGTACCGGAAATCCAATTCCTTGGATTTGAGCTATCAAATTTTGTTGGAAATCGATGAAACTTTGCAGGCATGCGTAATAAATGTTGGGGAAGCTATTGGTACAAAGAAAACACGATTTTGATAGTTAAATCCCAAACGTAGGTCAAAACGGTCGAAAACCGATAAAACGACAATAATACGAGAATCGTCCGATAAAATACGGAAATCAAACGGTAGGAATACTCGAAGCAAGCTATAATACTCAAGCATTAAGCTACACAACATTCTACCAAGTACTTCTACATTGAAATCACAATAAACCTATCCTAGGAGAATCCGATCACAAGATCGAGGTAGAAACACCTACTTGATCAAGTATGGCAGCTCCTCCACGCGTCCAACAAGTTTAACCGCCAAGATCCGCTCCTCGAAGCTCGTGCCTCCAAGCCCTAGCTCAGTCGGTAGGAGAGAGAAAGAGAGAGAGAGAGGGAGACAATGACAGGGAAGAAGAAAGAAAAGAGAGAGAAAGGGTCAGGGTATTTATAGAGATCAGAACCGATCTCGCCCGTCCAATTCGATCTTTCCCGATCGAGCTCCGATCTTCCGATCGAATGCACCCTTAAGGTTCTAATCAATCACATACATTAATCCAATACCATGTGTGCAACGCGGGTGTGAAACTGACCACCAGTGGGCATATTTATCAAAATGCCCCTAGGGTCAAAACCGCCATACGATCGTCTGATCGTACCCGACGCGGAACCAAACCAATAGGAAAACGGCCCTCGACCCACGCGGTTGAGCCAGGTTAGAGGGACGAGCCCTCACATGGCGGCATGTGATGTGGAGAGAGAGAGAACTAGAGAGAGAGAAAGAGAGAAAAGATGGTGGCCACCATCTCCGGTGAACTCGACCACATCTCCAGTCATCCTCTACCACCAAACCCAGTCATCTCCGGCCATCTGCCTTAGGTAGTCACCCTGCCACCGATGCACCCTCGTCGTCTCCCTCCGAACCCAGTCTTCCCTAATCAACGAATCCAGCTCGCGGGGTGGATGCTCGGAGATCAATGATATTGACGGTGTGGGTCGAGCTCAACGACGGCGGCGTGGGTGGACAGCTCCTCTCCTAGCGAGGTAAGGGAAGAGAGAGTTAGAGAGGGGGATGGGAGTACAAAGGGGGGTTTGGGCGATCGGCAGCAGGGATACCTACCTGGCTATCCGGGAAAGGATGCAGCAGACAGAGCGTCGGCAGCGATGGCGGCCAGATGGAGAGAGGGGAGCTCCACGGGGTTTGTATGCTCGAAGATCGATGATGTTGGCGGCGTGGGTCGAGCTCGACGATGGCGGCGTGGGTGGACATCTCCTCTCCTAGCAAGGTAAGAGAGAGTGAGAGGGGGATGGGATATGGCGGACGGCGGGTAGGGCGTGGCCGATGGCGTAGGGTGAGGTCGACAGTGTAGGAGATGGCGGACGGCGTGACCGATAGCGTGGGAGATGGCCGACGGTGGGTTGGGCGTGGCTGATGGCATGGGGCGAGCTCCTCTCTTGGCGAGGTAAGGGAAGAGAGAGAGTGGGGAGCTCCTCGGGGTTTGTATGCTTGGAGATCGATGATGTTGGCGGCGTGGGTCGAGCTCGACGACGGCAGCGTGGGTGGACAACTCCTCTCCTAGCGAGGTAAGAGAGAGTGAGAGGGGGATGGGAGATGGCTGACGACGGGTAGGGTGTGGCCGATGGCGTGGGGTGATGGCGCTTGAAAAGTGTCGCGGCTTAACAAGTCCGACCAAAATTACAAATTTATAATCGAGTTTCAAACTAACTATTTTGGGGGTAGATAACAGTGAATCCGAGTCGAATCCACAAGGAATGCGTAGGAAAATAATTAAACCACTAAACTCAATCTAAATATTCCTACCAATAAGTTGAGAAAAGATTGAGAATTGAAATTAAACTAACTTTATACTAAAGGATTGATAAATACGAGAAAAAGGTACCATGGAATTCTTAATCAATAACTAGGATTCTACCAGGTCTTTCTAGGATTAGAACGAGCTAACCAAACTGAATGGTTTTCTTAATAGTTGATAGGTGAATGGCTAGTTCTCCATATCACTCAACAAGTTCCGGTTAGGATCCCTTGTCGGTGAGAGCAATTATCTAAAAGTCAGTGACCTAATGATTAGTTATGATCCCTGCTAATGAATCCTCTGATTAGGTTAAATTCATCGCGAGAAAATAGTATAATATGGATTTAGGTGTAAGATCAAGGTGGTTCTAGCACCTTAAGGTCGCCAAATAGAATGTATCAATGATTAGCAGTTACCCTAGTGGTTCTAGCATTAGCGTAGTGGTTCTAATACTATGAAATCCCTAATCTTTAATTAAGATGAATAATGGATTAAGAGTTTGTCATAATAGTTCTAGCATTACGTGTAATGGTCCTAGCATCACGAGACTCTTAATCTCAAGAAGAAAATTCTCGCATCCATGGTTCTAGCATGAATGTTTTGATGAGAATCTCTAATCTCAAACCTTAACATGCCCAAGATCTACATCTAGGCATAAAGGAACAAATCATTCATCCACTAATAATAAAATCACACCAAGTTGATAAAGAAATTAAGATCAATCCATACAAACCTTTCAAATAGGTATACAAGCCCTAAATCTTAGAAATCCCTAATAGAAACCCTAGTTACATCACAAGAATCCCATGGTGAGGAGTTTAGCTACTCATCTTGAGGGTTTGATCCGTAGATGAAGGTTGTTGAAGCTCTTCTGTCATGAATTTCCTCCCAAAAGATTCTAAAAAGAAAAGTTAAAAAGAGGAAAAAGAAATTAAGAAAGAGTGCTCCCTCTCCTTGGCCTCCAAGCAGCCAAGAGAGAGTCTGGAGAGCCCCCCAACAATCCTAAAAGATGTCTATTTATAGCCTAGGTATCCCCTTAACTCAGATTAGATCTGGGTTTTTGATTTTGCTTAACTGCTATCAAATGATCGATCATTAAGGGGTGAAGATCGATCGTTTGATTCCAAAAAACTGGCTGCGACCGAGAATGATCGATCATTTGAAAGGAAATGATCGATCATTTAAAACATGGCTCTCTATCGTCTTTGCTACAGTACAATGATCGATCATTATAGGGGAAGATGATCCATCATTTGTCCTACGTATTTTCTCTTTTGCCATTCAGACTGCGTCATTGGTGTTAAAAATGCCGTAACTTCCTCTAGAAAACTCGGAATCATAAACCGTAAAATTCTCTAGAAACTAGACAGCTAAGGAATTTTTAGATCTAGAAATTCATTTCGTACAATTGAACCTTTTCAATTCCAGAGCTTTCAAACAATATATGACAAATTATCTAGTTCTTTCTGAGAAGATACAGTTTGGATGTCAAAGATGGCCCATCTTTGCTCCATTGACTTCGCAGGTTCTTTATTTGTTCGTGTTAGCACTAAACTTGATCTAATCTTCGTTGAGGGTCCTAATACCTGAAATGGAGAGAAGACAATCAAAATAGCATTGCTCAAAGACTAACGAGACCCAGTTGAAAGGGTGATTTTGTGCACTTTTCACGTTTTATCATGGGGCGAGGTCGACAACGTGGGAGATGGCCGACGGTGGGTAGGGCCTGGCCGATGGCGTGGGGCGAGGTCAATAGCGTGGGAGATGGCCGACGGCGTACCCGATAGCGTGGGAGATGGCCGACATTGGGTTGGGCGTTGGCGATGGCATGGGGCCAGCTCCTCTCCCGGTGAGGTAAGGGAAGAGAGTGAGCGAGGGGCATAGGTGTAAGGGGTTCATAGGAGATGGGCGTCGATGGCGAGCTGGTTGGATGGTCGGGGGTGACGGGGTTCGACGGAGATGGTGGCCACTGACACGCCTTGAAAAGTGTCGCAGCCTTAACAAGTACGCCAAAATTACAAATTTATAATTCGAATCACTAACTAACTACTTTATGGGTAGATAGTAATGAGTCCGAGTCGAATCCACAGGGAACTAATGGTTTAAGTCGTATACTAGGTATAATTCCTAACAAGGAGTTGGGAAAAAGATAATCTTTTGGGTTTTTATCTAGAACTAAACAAATACGAAAAGAGTACTAATAGATAAGATAATGCCAAGGAACTCAAATCAATACTAAAGAACTTACGAGGTATTCCTAAGATAAGAGCAGATAAATCAACTTAGATGATTTCATATAGTCGATAGGTGAATGGCTAGAAGTCCTACCGCTCGACGAAGACGTCGGGGATAATATCAAGAATGGATATTGGTAAATAATCAAGATGGTTCTGGCACCTTGAGATCGCCTACTAGAATGTATTAAGGATTAGAGTTAACCTAGTGGTTCTGGCACTAGCATTGTGGTTCTAGCACATACGAAATCCCTAATCTCGAATAATGATGAATAACGGATTAAGAAGCGGTCATAATGGTTCTAGCATTATGTGTAATGGTCCTAGCATTACAAGGCTCTTAATCTCGAGAAGGAAATCCTCACATCCATGGTCCTAGCACGGATGTTTGATGAGAATCTCTAATCTCAAGCCCTAACATGCACAAGACCTAAATATAGGGCATATAGGAATAAATCATTCATCTAACATATAAATCAACACCAATAGATATAAAGAAAATATCAACCAATCCATTCAACCATCAAAGTATGATTTACAACTCATAATCTATAGAAAACCCTAGAAATAACTTTACTACGTCATAGAATCCCAAAGCTAGGGTTTAGTTACTCATCTTAGGAAGGAGATCCGTCGATGAAGGTTGTCGCCGCGCTCCACCCATGGATCTTCCACCAAAGATCTAACTTAATTTGTGGAAAAGAAACTAAGAGAAACCCTAAGAGATGAAGAAAATTCGGCCATGGAAGGCTGCCAAAACGCCCCCAAAGAAGGCTATTTATAGCCTAAGACCAACCCTAACTCGGATTAGTCAATTTCCTTTTATTTTTCCCACAGCGCCCAAGGAGATCGATCTGGTTTTCCGTAACTGCTTCTTCTGCACCTCTGTACTAAAAATAGCATATCTTCCTCTAGGAAACTCCAAATCACGAACCGTAAAAAGTTCTGGAATCTAGACTTCAAAAGCTTTTCAACCATGTATAGTACATCATCTGGTTCTTCCTGAGAAGGTACAGTTTTGATGTCAAAGATGGTCCATCTTTGCTCCTTTGCTCTTTTGCTCCTAGCAGGTTCTTTATTTGTTCGTTTTAACACCAAACTTGATCTAATCTTCGCTGAGGGTCCTTAAGCCTGAAATGGGGAAAAGACAATCAAAATAGCATTGCTCGGAGACTAACGAGACCTAGTTAAAAAGGTGATTTGTGCACTTTTCAGGTCTTATCAGCCACCATCTTCTCTCTCTTTCTCTCTCTCTCCTCATCACATGCCGTTGCGTGTAACCACCGTACATGTGAGCGGTTTTCTATGAACGGAGACTGAAATTAAATAGACCCCACAGATTACTCGAAATACGTGGAAGCAGATATATGAAATAAATCAAGCATACATAAGAAGGAAGACACACGATTTTTAACGTGGAAAAACCCTCACGGAAAAAAAAACCACGAGTCCAACGCAGGATCAGGTCAAATCAATCCACTAAAAAGCAATAGTACCGTGTACACAAGTTAACAAGACTCACTGTACTGACTCCTCAGATACACGCCATCGTCATCGCACTTACTCGACTCCTCGAATCACGGTCGGCAACTCTGCTTTTCTTGATTGATTGCATCCTCTCTCTTCTTCTCTCTCTTTTCTTCTCTCCTCCACGGCTCTCTCTCCTCTCTGTTTCTCCTCTGTCTCTTTCTCCCGCACACCTCTCTCTTCTTTTTCTTCTCTCTCTTTCTTCCCCACTTCTTCCGCGCACCTCTCTATCTTTTCTCTAAATCTTCTCTTTTTTCCGCACAGTCCTCTCCTCTTCTCTCTCTCTCTTCTTTCTTCCTCTCTCTATTTGTTTTCCTCCTACCAGAGCTCTCTTTCTTCTCTACTTCTCTATTCTTCCGTGGCAGCCCCGCATCTTCTCTCTGTCCAACATCCTTTTTATATATGTAAGTAGAGAGGTTATTTATCCAAGCCGTTTGATTCCGCTTTCCTCCAATCCAATGACAGTGATTAATTCTTGGTATTTACTTGATCAAACTTGATGTGACTTGAGTCAATTTAATCCCACTTGATCCAAATCGCTTGAATTAGTCTTGTATGAATCATATACCCAATCTAGCTAATTTAAATATTAAATCAACAAAATTTGCTAATATATATGGAATCTTGACATGATTCCTTACAGAGACTAACGCCGTCTGAGATTTGTCCCGGTTTGAAAACCGCAGGGTACTAAAGTTACGTTTTTTAACTAGAGGGTACTAGATTGTAAAAGTTTGAAAATATAGGGTATCAAAAGCTAATTTCCCCAATATTTTTTGTGAGCGTATAAATTTTTTTACATTTGTGGTAACATTTTTTGTGCGTGTTTGTTTTTCTATGAGCAAATATTTTTGTAAGCGCATACATGCTTTTGCATGTGTTTGTGAGCATATAAAAAATTTTACAAGCGTAGAAAAAGTTTCCTACGTATAATGTATTAAATAATATTTATTAATATATTATTATAGTAAAATATTAGTATAAGTGAATCACACATGTCACATATCATGATTGATCAGCATCATTAAAAAAAAATTATTTTACATTATTATAATAATATATTAGAAATAATCATATTTCATTAATATATGTGGCCCCTCATGGGGATGCATTGTCACGTCCCCATGCCACGTCATGTGCATATGATGGCACGTATATCATGCCACCAAATCAGAAAGATATTCATCCTTTGAATACGATCTCTCAAATCTTAATATCCCAAATACGATGTCAGGAACGATTTACGTTACCCTCAAGATCACACAGACAATATCCATAACCTCTCAACACCCAAATAAGGCGAACCAGCTTTTAGATTTTAAAGATTTTGCCAAAACTCTCAACCCATACCTATAAGTAGGGGTAGGGGGGACATAGATGACACACGGGGGAGTTTAAGCCCTTTGGGCGTTGTCCAAACTATCACAACTATTGGTGGGAATGGCTGGGCATGTGCATCACATGTCGCTCGGATTATGGCCTGACTCAACAGGTTCGCTTGTTTCATGGCTCGGCTCGACATGTTTGCACGGCTCGTGGCCGGTTTGTCCTTGTCATAGTTAGACGACACTGATATTGAGACTATTTATGTAGTCAGGAGACCCAATTTTAAAATTTTAAAGTTAAGCACCAACATAAAGTTTTTTCAGAATTGCAGGGTGATAATGCATATTTAACCCTCATCCTCAAAACCTACTTCAACATGGGTTTTGTTTCCCTCGGAATATCACTTTCCTCATATCTTCATACCAACAGGTCAAATTTGCCTGCTTCTCATCCAACCGTTCCGATCTTAGCATCTAAATATTTTATTTATGATCTAAACCATTAAATGAGATTCAACATATATGAATTGTTGGTATGAGAGAAATGATGCTAATATGAGGTGAAACAAAATACACTTCAACATATCCCACATGGCTCGATCTGGCTTGATAAACGTACCCACACCATCAAATCAAGAATTGAGAGTAGTTCGTGTTTGAGCCAATTCGACCTACCAAAACACACATCAAAATGACCCTAATAATTTGCATATTAGTGGCATTTCTTGTTGCATTTTTCAACATGGTGCCACTAATATTGTTCATTACACATAAATGACACTATTTCAGATATGCACCAAATTGCCCCTCACCTTGGCTGACTTAACCCTGTCATGTCACCGTATACATGATCAATACCGATTATACTTGATATAAAAATTTACCCATAAATTCCTTCAGACTCCTAACTAACCCATCATGTTCCCTTCTTCACTCTCCCTCTTTCTCCACCAACAAGCTCTTTCTCAAACCAAAATCTCAAAATCTTCCTCTCCTCCTGCGTTTCCCAAGGAGAGGCACCGCCCCACCATCTTAAGGAGAAGACCTGCCCTTTCTCTAGCAACAGAGACATAACCATAACTCAGAAATGGAAACAAGGTGTCGCGCCCCGACCCGCAGAGCGCACCCGGGCCGGGACCGCGAGGGGGAAACACCTACAACCACTAGCCTCAACTGGCGGAAACAGTTGAGACTAAAGGACAGCTGGCGGAAACAGCTGCCAACAAGCAGAGAAAGGGCGGAAGCAAGCTAAACAACAACATCTATTATAAAAACATATAATAGAGTACAAGGATCTAGAACAACAGTTCTACAAAAGAAGAGTACAAGGACAACAGTCCACAAAAGAACAACACCCACAGGGGTCTCCTCAAAGACGCAAACGAAGCCATCCTGACCCTTAGACATAGTCAGGAGCTGGCGCGCTGCCACGGGACGACCGAGGGGGTAACACGGGGACAGAGCGGCCACCTGCACCTGCAACAAACACAGTCCAGGTAGGCATGAGCAACAGCTCAGCAGGGTCCTACTCTACAACTCCCACACACAAGGGTAAAGCAACCGGACACCCTCTGATGCCAAGTACCGAGGCTTGCCAAGGATCCCACAATCCCATCCATAACCCGAAGGGTTCCTGTCCTAGGTGCGTATCTCCGATAACGCCACTGCTCAGGGGTGGGCAACTCCGACATTCCCTGACACAGGGTGGACACGACGCAACCAGTAGGACACCCTTCTCCAAGCAGGATCTCCGCACTTGGCGGAACAACCGAAATTAAGACTACCATCACTCGGTACTCCAAGCAGCAGAGTCAACACAGACCCAACCTACCCTAGCATGCCTAATGCACAGGAAAACAGGGTAGGATAAAATATGATAAAGCTGTAAACAACCAACACAGCAAGGGCACACCTTCGGTCCATTTATACTAAACACTCCCGAGGGTCATGACTCCCTCGGTTCACCACAAAGCGGTAAGGGCATACAGTCAGCCCATTTATTCTACCCACCCCGAGAGACATCACTCTCTCGGTTTAACTACAAAGCGGTAAGCATTTATGCATGATCCATAGCATGACAAGCCCCGAGGGCAAAACCGTAAAAACCACTTGCATGCGAAGCCTCACGGGCAAAACAACATTTAAACAAGTAAAAACCCTCCCTGCACTGAAGGAGATCGATCTCCAAAAGCAGCGAGATCGATCTTCCTCGAGGCGAGGAGCACCAGTCCAGGTCACCCCCACGAGATCGATCTCCACCCATATGAAGATCGATCTTGTAGGTGACGTGGACGCAAACCGCACAGGCACCAGCCGCCAAGAGATCAATCTTCCTCCCAGGGAGATCGCTCTCGCTCGGGCGGGCTGGGCCACCCCGACCAAGATCGATCTCATCCCATGAGATCGATCATGCTTGGGTCGCGCCGGCGGCCGGACGGTGAGGAACACCGTCGGAAACCGCCACCATACCTCACCAAACTAGGTGGGCTGGTAGATCTCGGTGCCACGAAGCTACTCATGGCTTCCAAACCAAAAACCAACATCTATACATGGAGATCTAAGGAAAACAAACCCGGATCTCAAAACCCAAAACAAGCCGGAATCTTAGAGGAAGAACCCTACCTCCACAACGCAGCTTCGATCCACAAGACCAAGCCTAGGATCTTCCTCACCTTGCCACGAACCCAACGAGCCCTCAAGCTCCAGGAAAGGTGGTCGGAGGAGGAAGAACGGCGAAGAAAAGCTCAGCCGGCCAAGGGGAAGAAACAGAGCTCTCGCGAGGGGGAAGAAGAAAGGAGAGGCCGGGGGAAAGGAAGGAAGAGGGGAAGGGGGGGGGGGGGTAAGGCCGGGGGAAAGCCGGCGAAGGCGGGGAAAAGCTGGGGGAGGGGAGGGAAAGTCTTCCCTCCCCTGACAGGGGAAGCGACGGCCATCGCCGTGGCCGTCCTTCGACGCCACCGCCAACGACTTCCAGGCACAGAGAGATCGATCTTCATGACCATGGAGATCGATCTCCCCTGCCCAGAACGGCGACCACTAGGCACAGAGAGATCGATCTTCATCCCCATGGAGATCGATCTCCCTTGCCCAAAACGGAAACCTTGGGCTGAGACACAAGCCCAAGCACAGGACTACCGAACCAGGGTCCACCTAACCTTTCTAACAACACAAGCACCAAACAAGGTCTGTGTGTATACACCCAGTGTGAAACGACCGCCAAGGCGCAATTTCCCAAATTGCCCTTGGGGTAAACAACAAGGCACAGGGATGGAGGGGCAGGTCCTCACACAAGGGGTCGTAAATCAAGGTATGATAGCTATTGTAGCCACTTTGATGTTTGATTTTCTTTTTTATTCTCTTGATGTGTAAGTTACATTCCTCTTTGTGCGCAAGTTAGGGTTTTTGACGCGCAAGCTAGAGTTTCTCTTAATCTGGTTGGTTTTACTCTTGGATTTAGTTCTTCTCATTGCTGCTTTCCTAATTTTCAAAAATTATTATGTATACTGTTTCTACTTTAAAGTAATGCGACATTTGAGAAGAAAATCAAATGGCTGCCACGATGAGGGGAACGCGGGAGGAGAGGAAGACTTTAAGATTTTGATTTGAAAGAGCACTTGTTGATGGAGAGAGAGGGGGGAGAGTATAAAAGGGAAAATGATGGATTATGAGTCCCAAGCATTTTTTGGGGTAGTCATACTAATTTATGGGTATATTTTTATATCAATTATAATCAATATTAATTATGTATACGGTGACGTGGCATGGCTGATGAGGGGGGTAATTTGCTCTTGATCTAAAATAGTGTCATTGATGTGCATCAGTGGCACCATGCTGCAAAATGCAAATTCCTCAAATGGCCCGGACGCGCTGTCCACGTGAGGTACACGTGCCGCCGCACGAACCAGGGCAGGGGACCCATTAAGAAGCATCTAGGGTGTTGGCGAGGGTTTTAGTTCTCCCGTTTCAAAAGCTCAAGGAGGAGGCGTCGCCGGAATCCACCGCCGTTCTCTTTGAAAGAAGTCGAGTCATTCCGGGCATATCTCGCTTCAGCCATGCATGCCCCTGTCCTCGTTCTGAGTATGGCGCCACCCCTTATGCTCTTCTTTCTCTAGGGATCTTTCCTTCTCTCCGTCTCTCTTGTGCACATTTTGATCGGGTTGTATCTCGGATCTTTTTGGTTATTTGGTTTCCTTTCTTGCTGAGTTTGCAATAATTAGGATGGGCGAATGAAAGAAAGCAATGCCTTTGAGCGGTGAAAAGAGATCATCTGGGTTTTTTACTATGAGTTTGCGATACATCTTAGGAGGAAATGAGAGAAAAAAATAGCTTTGAGCTGTGAAAAGAGATTGCCTGTGGTTGGCAACCAATGCGTTGGATATTAGTAAGATTCCTTTCCTTGAATAGTTCATACGAACCAGGAAGGGGAGTAAAAGTTTGTCTTTGTCTCCTCTGTAATGCTGGAAGGGGGTTTATAAGAGTTAGTGGAATCGCAAGGCTAGGAGCCCAAATTTTGCATCATTTGGTTATCTATAGTTTGCTTCGACTCTAGTTGGGGGATTTTTTTTTGCTTCCAGTTGTAATATGCAATCTGGAGTTCTACCTGTCATGCGTTATGGTTGCTGGGTTTTCTTATCATGAGTTTTTTGGGTTTTGCAATCTAAGCCCATGCTTGTATTGTGAGAATCTTACCATTCTCAGGCCTTCTATGAAACAGTTGTTCATGGTATACTAGGTATGATTCCTTCACATTGTTTGATCATGCTGTCTTATGCATTTGGTTGACATGCTTTGTCACATGAAAGGATAGAATATAAAATCATGTGGAACTAGAGTTCACTTTTCTTCATGTATTCTCCTTCTGGTCAATGAGCATTGTTACAAGAAGGATGGACTATCAAATCTCTTGGGAAGATTAAAATCTATTTTTCTTGATGTAGCAAGTATAATGACAATACTATCTTGAACTGGATTAGCAAATCAAACAATTTCCATTTCCTTGTGTTGTATTTTTTCCATGTGAAATGATGTTGTACTTGGTTGCAAAGCAATCTCATGAGAAGTAAATACATTCTGAGGGTTTGTATTTCTATTAGAGGAATATGGGTCATATGAATTACGTGAATATTTTGAGCACTAGTTGATACCCTATTTTCCAGTTTCTTAATTGTTCATACATCAATATAATTTCTCCTATGTGCCCCTATATAATGCTCTAACGACTGCTTGCGCAATATGTGATACCTCCACTGTCAGTTTTACCTTTGTATGAAAGATTCTAGTGCCATTTTTTATGATAGCATTTGAGGTGTATAAGTTTGTTATGTGTATGATTATGTTGGCTGTATATATTCCTCTTGTCACGGAATCCTTTTGAAGGGTAACTGAGCAAGTTTTAACTTTTATGTGGTGGTTTTCCTCAATTGTTCTAGGATTTTTTCCTGACATCATTATGTGAAAATTGTCTTGCTTTGAGCTTGTGGCTCTCTCCCCACCCTAAGAAATTTCCAATGAGGGCTTTTATAGGATTAAATTGTTTTAGTCATGGAGCCAATGATTTTTTTAGTTGCTGGATTGTCTACTAGATGTCTGTGGGCCCTTTTCTTCACATCCTTCTGCATTATGTTCGTTTATGGGCCCAGTCTCGTCTTCCTTTTTGCAATGTTTATTTTTTCAACTTTTTGATTGTCTGGATATTTCATTGCTACTCCATCAAGAATGCTCTGAAAGATTTTGTGAAATGAAATTAACAGAGGATTCTTTAAAGCGTGAATCTGGAAGTAAGGTTCAGCATGCCAACATCCAAGCTTCAAAGGTGAGTTTCATTGATTATGTATGTATGGGTTAAAGTTAGATAACACATGTTTTAACAGTTTTTGAACCATGAACTTCCCAACTACAATTGTTACATTTTTAACATCGAAAACTGCATCCTATATTTTTAACCATTTGAAGGGAAATTCATGGTTCTGTCATAAAAAATGTAAAGTCAAGTTTTATATTTGAAGTCAACACATAATGCATATCCATTTATGCATTTCTTATGCCAAGTGCAGTCTGATTCGATATGGTAGTAATAAATATGCTTGCATATCTTCTGTGAAATGCTGTCTGGCTTACTAATTGGTATTTCCTTCTTGTGACTCATTCTTTTTGGGCATGAACTAGAATTAACCATGAAAGGAGAAAGAAGGGTTGATGTGGTTGCTATGATTTTGTACATTGGTTGAAACCAATTAAAACTTGGTCCAAGATCCAAATACTCATCCATTGTACTTGGACCTACCTTCTTATGTGCAACTATCTTTTGTTGAATTATATGAAATCATGCTGTGTAGACCTAAATAACTGTCAATGTGTGCTGTTGTTAATTGTTTGTACTCTTTGTTAACCTAGTCTATCTGTTGCATTGCTGCACAGGCAGTAGCTGACATAATCCGTACAACTTTGGGTCCTCGCTCCATGCTGAAGATGCTTCTTGATGCTGCAGGAGGTGCAGCTCGCATTTATGTTTCTTGTTTGCTGGATTCTTTTTTTTTTGGTTGACAGTAATAAATATGCCAGTCTTTTAATATCGTCTTATTCTTGTTATATAGGTTATTTCAAGTATTTGAGAGACCTAATCCTTATAGGACTGATTTATTTGTGCATGCAGATGCTTGAATACAGGCTATGCTGAATTATTAATATATTTTTTTTTTGCAAGTGTTGTGTATTATTGCTAAATCTCAGCTTCGAGGCATAGTTAAGTCGAGGAAACTGAAACCAGTGACCGAATATTATTGACTAGCCTTGTGGTGGTTATTGATTGGAGCTTTTTACATTCTAGAGCAATTTAAGGTATTGCACATGATGACTGTACAAGCATTGCACAGTATAGTTTGCAGCTGCATAGTATGTCATTTTAGTATATACTAGTTTTATTTTTCATTTGGAAGGTCAACATGTGCAATGTTTGTGGTTGGAGCCACACTTTTGCTACTTTACATCTTCACTACTACTAGACTTGCAAAAACTGGTGGAACTGAAAATTCTCTTTGTACTTACGTGAGTTGTGGACAGACAGATATCTTATTCATCTTGAAACAACATCCAAATTTAATCTTTTATTTTACATGGATTTCTAGTTTGGAAACCTTAGTTGGATTTGGTTATGATCCAGTGCTCACTGATGCCAAAACATTTCTTTTCATGTAGTGGATGTTAAGAAAGCCATACCTGCTTTTAAAAGTTTTTTTTTACCTTTCACTGTTCATAATTGCGCGTTACAGAAATTAAAGTACAATCTTGTTCTTCCAATATCTCTTGTTTCTGGCTACTCCTTTTTTCTTGTCTAGAGTTCTGTTTCAAAGTAAGCATTTTGATGCTAGGTATCGTGGTCACAAATGATGGAAATGCTATACTACGTGAGTTAGATATTGCCCATCCGGCTGCAAAGGCATGTTTTTCAGCTCCTTTCATATTCTGATGGTGAATTGCTATTGTTCTTTGGTACAGTATTAGTTGAAATTTAACATGGTGAAAATGTAGAATGCTTAGTATAAGCTTCTCATTTTCCCTTGCACTATAACATGTTATGGTTGTCATTGTTATAATGCAATGCCATGCTGTGAGTCAACAGTCGATGATAGAACTTAGTCGCACACAAGATGAAGAAGTGGGAGATGGTACAACTTCTGTCATTGTTCTTGGTAAGTCTTTTGCTGTTGTTTGTTGGGTTTCATATATATATATATATATATATATATATATATATATATATTCGATCTTTCCTTTGTGGAATATTATATGGTTCTTTTAGATGATGTGGGTTGCTAATAAGATTTGTCCCTTTTGAGAAGTCAAGAATTGTGTTGTAACAGCGTGATGAAACATTTATATTAACCAAAGGTTATTGTGACATCTCGTATAAAAGCAAAAAAAATTTGGCTGTGGACCTGAAACATCATAGCTTACATACATTAACTGCAATGTTCAAGTATGATATGTAGCCAACAATGTTTAACTACCCTCTCTACCTTTCTTTCTGTGTGGAAATGATATGTCAAGTCTAATCAATTTCAAGATTTGCTAGATTCATAATTTACACCTTGTTG
This sequence comes from Narthecium ossifragum, assembly GCA_963920575.1. Classification (NCBI taxonomy): domain Eukaryota; kingdom Viridiplantae; phylum Streptophyta; class Magnoliopsida; order Dioscoreales; family Nartheciaceae; genus Narthecium; species Narthecium ossifragum. Next base: position 4,742,892 of record OY986971.1, on the reverse strand, counting down.
AGAAGAAACAAGTTGTCTTGCTTTGTATGCGTTGGCAATGTGTTGGGTTCATGTTAGGACTTAAGACTGTAATCTGGATGATATTCTGTCTGATATCAAATGAAGAACCAATATCTATATCTTGAGGAAAGGAGTATGGTTGGGTTGGCTTTCTCTATATGGTATCTGATATTAGTTTAGGTTTGATGCAAACAAGACCTCATGATTTTAATTATTGTTCTGGATCTTCACGCAAGAAGCAATGGATTTAAAATTTCTAAGTGGAATTGGATATATATTGGGGTCTGGACTTTGGGCCTTCATAACTGCTTCAACTAAGCACTCATTCTCACGTGTATCACAGACTTATTGGTTTTTTAATTGGTAACTTGTACTTTAAGCAGACATTGCACATGCCACTATATCACATATGGATAATATGCACATAATCCTGAGTCAAAGTTTGGTTATGTCAAATTTATTGTTTTGGTGATCCAATGAGTCCAAACTGAAATGTCATGTGCTTTGTATGTTTAATAGCAAATTTTAATACAAACAAGGACAATAGGAGAAGGAGCTAATGTTTAGATTTAAAATCACTATCTGTCGACTCATCTTAAGGCTTTCTTGCTTGATAAGATCGGATGGAAACTGATGGTCTCCCCTTGAGCTGTCATGGACTGTTGGAATCTTAATCATAAGATCTAACTGGATATATCATGCAGAAATTTCGTGCTACTTTCTCGCCTCTAATTTAGTATCTGATTATGAACTGCAATTCCAAAATGATTGTATAGGTTGATAATGACACACATTTGTCATGCCTCTTTACTTTTTCCTCTTCCAGTGACTTTACTTTGAGAAAATAATTTTAACTTGGTTAAGCTTTTGAATGGTATGGTGTCTGTGTGGTGGTCTTTATATCTCCTGTATAGTGGAGTGTATGTGCCTTTTTTGTCATTTTATTTGTGCATGTGTGTCGTGATAATTTGCTATATGTGGCATAGAGCATTACATGATGCTATTGTACATGTTACTGCTTTCAAGGATCTTTCTTCGTAGTATGCACTCTTGCGTTGTATCAGTGGATATAAATGTACTCTATAATGTCATATAATACGGTATGGAGCCACAGTGATGCGATAATCATATTTTTGTACAAAAGTTGTGGAGGGTGAATGATTTGAAAATGTGAAATTTGCTATGCTCGATGCAATTATGCTCGATATCTGTGTTGAAACTTGGAAGACTCAAAATTGTTTGTCATGAGGTGCTGATAACTTGATTATATACAGTAGAAGAATAATTATTCGGTAAGTTGGAGAACTATGGTTTGCTTTGAGATTTATCGAGCTATATAAGACAAATTTAAGGCTGAGCGTGATCTTGTGCTGGGAAAGATGACCCTGCACACAATAGGACTACCATATGGGATTAACCTGGCAGATAAGTGTGGACATGAGATACTATTAGGAATTAGTGTCTTCCTATCATGACAGTTTTAGTAGTAAAAGACAGAGAGCCAACTTAGTTCTGTATGATGTATGCATTGATGTTTTAGGAGGCTGCAGATGTCATGGATGGAAGCTAAGATATATAAGGTGAATTGTTTTTTCCCCTTGTTTTAGGATTTAATCTTAACTATGAATTTAACGAAGAAGGCTTCATATTCGTGGTCGTGGTTGTGTATGGATATCAGCTTGTAAACGATATACAAATAGAGAAGGATCCATTGCTGTCTAGAATAGCTCTTATGTATAGGATAAAACCATCTAAATAGCTTTAAGACGGGGAGTACTTCAAATTTGCAAATCGTCTGTTAATCCTTTTTTTTTTTTAATCATTTTATCAACTGCTACATGCCTGTCTATGGAGATCCTTGACTTGATGTTGTGTATCATTAATTTAGAAAGCTCTGCTAATTGATTGTGTGAAATTTCATTGAAGCTGGGGAGATGCTTCATGTTGCTGAAGCCTTCATCGATAAGAATTATCATCCAACAGTTATCTGTCGAGGTAAATTCTGATATAAAAGAACTCTCTCTTAGAGCTTTACCTTTTATGCTCATCATCTGACTACCTACAAGCAGAATATATTTGCTTTGATGGTTGCTGTAGTGACTTGTGACCATATGTTTGATTTCTTAACAGCTTATAACAAAGCTCTTGAGGATGCAATTGCTGTCCTGGACAAAATTGCAACGCCTATCGATGTAAATGACCGTAAGTTTAGTGACAAAATCTTGCTTTTGGTGGATGTGAAACATTGACCTTATCAGCTTCTATGTAATTTTTGTAAAGCCAACAGTTTACATATTTCATCCTGTAATTGTTAAATACTTGTGCTATTTGAATGTTGTTGTGTATGCTGTGAATATAACACTCCAGGTGCTGCAATGCTGGATTTGGTTAAAAGCTGTATTGGCACAAAGTTCACTGGGCAATTCGGGGACGTGATTGCTGTGAGTTGTTTCCTAATCTGTCTTGAAATCGTCTGTTATTTAAGGACAAGAATTTATTTCGTTGATCTTTGTGTTAAAAGTAAGCTCTGCGTGCTTTTGTATCCAAAGTGTTATTTGAATTTTTATTCCTTTTATAGGCAACTGGCTTCTTTCAGTTTAACTTTGCCAATTACCTTTTTTATTTCTATCTATTGATTGAGTCACCATTTCTTTCCTTTAAGGTCCCTTGCAGCTGTTGCAATTTTTGTGTAGTGCTTCTGTATCTTTTTCTTTGCCCTATAGATGCAGTCCCACCATATAGCTTCTCTTGTACATTAAGGACTAGAAGCTTTTTTTCACCTGTAGCAAATGTACTGATGAGCTTTCAAGTTTCAACCACTTATTTTGCATGCAGTGCTATCACCACTCTTGATGGTCTCATTTCTATCAGTTCCTGTTGTTGTGATGCGTTGATTTTATCTTGCATGCCAAGAGTTTTTCAAGCTTCTCCCCACTTGTAGATTATAAATATGTGGATATAACCCGTGTGACATTTTGCGCATATATCTTTCACCTTGTTCTTACGTAATTTTCCTACCCTGCCTGTCCAGGCCCCATGTGTCTGCCGTTGGCTGTAGTATGGTCATGGCCCGAGTCTTTTTCTTCTCCTTGTTTTACCAGCAAGGCGATCCTTGCATACAAACATGTATAGGCTTGAATCACCAAAGGCAATCTTTTTCTTCTCCTTGTTGTTTCTTTCGCTCATACTGGCACATAATTGTTGTCAACGGAAACATACCCTGTGCTGGTGCCAGGAAGCCTCTTCAAGGTGGGAAGTGTAATTGGCACGGAACCCATGCCTAGAATTTTTACTAGCTGGTAATTTACTAGCATGATACGTATCGGTGGGCACAAAATGTGTTGACCAGGAAGACAATGCATGTTTGTTACTAGGAAGAAGTTGCTTCGATTTCAGAACCATTCTTTCATATCATATTAGGAGAGCCAGTCTTATGTGAAAGCAATTAATGGAAAATATTATAGGTAAGATAAGTTCCTTCCATCCTTGGTGGCACAAAGGCCCTAGCTTTGGGCTAAGGGCTGGGAGAGGATATAATTTATTTGGTCTCAATCTAGCCTAATTTCTGAAATGAGATTTCTTTGGGAGCAGCTATTGAAGTGTCTAAATGCATCCATTGACCAGGGTCCTTCAACGGTTCCTTCCCTTCCTATGGTCACCATTAGGCTTGTATTTTTGTGGCCCTCTCCCCTAACACCGTAGGCCTGCTACTTCCAGTCTAGGCGAAATGGTCGGTGTAGGTTGGGATGTGACTTGAGATTTTCAGTTAGGATTCAAGTATTTTCGTGGCGGATTTGATCAAGCATGTTTTAGTCTACCAAGATCTTCTATTATAAGCATATGCATCTAGAAATATTTGCTGTTTCCATTTCCACTTGCAACCTATAAATATGATCTTTTGGGTACAACATGAAATTTAGGAGATAGCTTTCAGGTTGCTGTCTGTTCTTGATTCTTTTGTTTGAACACAGCGGAGATCTGCTTTTCTGGAGCCAAAGTGTAGCTTCAGTTATACAATGCATGCCAGATCAGTTCACATGCTTTTATGGCACTATAGATATTAATAACTATCTCAAATTCTCAATATCAAATAATTTTTTTAAGTGATGTATTGCTCGGTTGATTCGGAATTCTCCTATAGTTGTCTTATTTTCCTATTTTCAGGATCTTGCAATTGATGCTACTACTACAGTTGGTGTTGACCTTGGACAAGGTTTTAAAGAGGTGGATATCAAGAAATATATAAAAGTTGAGAAGATTCCTGGTGGCCAGCTGGAGGATTCCAAGGTTCTAAAAGGAGTCATGTTCAATAAAGATGTTGTTGCTCCTGGAAAAATGAGAAGGAAGATATTGAACCCTCGTATCATTCTTCTTGATTGTCCTCTCGAGTATAAGAAAGGAGAAAATCAAACAAATGCTGAGTTGGTTAAGGAAGAGGACTGGTACTATTCCTTCATCCAAAGTATCTGTTTTTGTCCCTTTCTGTTCTTAGCATATCATCACATAGGAGGCTTCATTTGTTGCTATTGACAGTGAAGTCAACTCGGATCTGTTTAGGAGATATATGTTCTTTAAGATGCTGCAGTTTGGGTAATAATAATACTCGAAAATATTTAAACACCATGTCATCTCTTTTCTTATTGCAATCTTATTAGTGTTTTGTAATGATATTGATGCGGGAGCAAGTTCCATAAATGGAAGGAATTCAAACTTGAATTCGAAATCTGATTTCGTTTGTCGGGATTTGGTTTTCTATTCTGAGTAGATTTGTCTTTTGATGTTTGAATTAGATTTTTTATTATGATTAGCCTCTTGTGTAGCCTATAAGTAAGGGATTGTATGTTCATTAGGGCTAAGTTTATGAAAAGTGAAAAGTTGTTCTTCTTTGTGTGGTGATGCCCGAGGTCCCCCTAGGTGGTGATTCCTAGGGTCGGAGGACGACCCTACAGGTGGTGATTCTTGGAGGTCGTCCAACATTAGATACTGTATGATATTGGTCTTCTTTGTGTGGTGATGCCCGAGGTCCCCCTAGGTGGTGATTCCTAGGGTCGGAGGACGACCCTCCAGGTGGTGATTCTTGGAGGTCGTCCGACATTAGATACTGTATGATATTGGTAGAAGCTCAGTCGACTCTTATGATGTTTGAATGAGCTGGTGGCAGGGAGAAATATAGACATCAAGCTACAAGCTCAGGCAAGATAAAAGAGGTGGAATTCAGAGGCTTTGAAATTTGTGTTCACATTGGCTAGTGAACAACAGAGGGAGGTGTGGTGAGAAGGTTAGAGCTGGTGGGAAGGACAGGTTTAGTATAAAAAGAAGACATAGAACTTGTCTCCCCATGACAACTTACCACGGAGCTAAGGATAGGTACGGTGACAATAGCGAATCGTAGAAATTGCATCTCTATGAACACTCACCACAAAGAAGGCTTAGTGATAGTTATAGCACACACTATGCGGAACTTCGGGTTATGCTTCAGCTCAACCTATTCGTCAAAGAGTTTCACCTGAAACAGAGCTTCTTATTTTTATTATGTGAACTATGTTATCTTTTAAATCAAATATACTTCTCATAGTTGAGGTTTAAACAACCATCAGTGAGCTGAGTAATTCATAGTTCCTAACACCAGGCGTTGATCCCTAAGGTGGATAAACCTTTTCCTTGAGTTTGAAGAGGTTCAGTTGCGGATGTATTATCGTTGAAGTGTCGTGGGTCCTGAATTCAAGCTCATTGTAGTCGTGAGATATCTGTGTGAGGTTGTCATGAGTAACATACACATCAGTATAATGGGCAAGACCTGTAGATCAATGTGTCCTAAGGAGATAGTGCAGTAGAGATCAGAAGAGAAGGGGGTGAGGGTTGGTTGGATTGAGGAAATGATACATTTGCTGCTTTCTAATATAGTGTTTGATTGAGAAAATTCCATGCCAACATCCAACTAGAACATCCAAAAGGGAAAGTTAGTAGCTGCAATCATCATGAAGAATACATCCCTCTGGGCCTCTTGATTCATTCCTTCCGAAAGCCAAATGATTCATTTTAAATTAATATCAAATTCTTTTGAAAACTGGACTTGCAATGTATTTCAAAAGGTTGGAACAGAGAATTGTAGTAGGTGCATTGTGAGAATCAGTCAGGAGAATAGTGTTTTTATGCTACTGCAAGTTAGATTAGAAAAGCTGGTATTAAAAAGGGTACGTCCATGAGCATGGTTCTGGATTGGGTTCGAAACCACTAGTAGTAGTCGAGATTGGATAGATTAGGGTTAGGAAGTCCCACTCGAAATAGAGGGTTTAAAGGCATCAGTATTGGTTAATGAAATTTTGCCCTTTTTAACATTCTGTTCTGCCCGTGGAAGATGCTTATTACCTTATAAACCTGAGTATGATTGTATTTGTTTTTCTAGACATAATATCTTGAAGTGTGCTTACCTTGTCAGGGAAGTCTTGCTCAAAATGGAGGAGGAATACATTGAGAACCTCTGTGTTCAAATACTGAAGTTCAAACCTGACCTAGTGATAACAGAAAAAGGACTCAGTGATCTCGCATGCCATTATTTGAGCAAAGCTGGCGTCAGTGCTATCCGCAGATTGCGGAAAACTGACACCAACAGGATTGCCAGGGCTTGTGGTGCAGTTGTGGTCAATAGGCCCGAAGAATTGCAAGAATCTGATGTTGGAACTGGAGCAGGTCTTTTTGAGGTAAAAAAGATTGGAGATGAGTTCTTTACATTTATAGTGGACTGCAAGGACCCAAAAGCATGTACTGTCCTGCTAAGAGGTGCTAGTAAGGATCTTTTGAATGAAGTCGAAAGAAATTTACAGGTAACTCTTGATCATTAGATGCTTAAATAAACCATGAATGCAGATCTATAGCTAATTCTGGATAAACAGGATGCTATGTCGGTAGCACGGAACATACTGAAAAACCCAAAGCTTCTTCCTGGTGGTGGTGCTACTGAGTTGACTGTTTCTGCTACATTGAAACAAAAAAGTTCATCTATCGAAGGCGTTGAGAAGGTAGGCTTTGGTCCTAAGAGGTTATGCATCCTAAATAGGTATTTTTTTATTCAGTTTTAAGCAGGTTTGGATAATACTTTATGTATCTCTCTGGTGATTTTGCAGTGGCCATATGAAGCCGCCGCTGTCGCTTTTGAAGCTATTCCAAGAACACTAGCTCAGAACTGTGGGGTGAATGTGATCCGAACAATGACTGCCCTCCAGGGAAAGGTAAGGCAGAACAAAGCTTTCCTGAGAATCTTCAGTATAAACTGCTGGGTTCTGATTTCTCTCTGATCTCCTATAGCTTAGCATCTAACCTTTTTTTGGTTCTTGTTTGGTCTGTTTGTTGCATAATACAGCATGCAAATGGTGAAAACGCATGGGTTGGCATTGATGGTAATACTGGCGCAATTGTTGACATGAAAGAGCGGAAGGTACCACTTCCTCCCCTAGCTCCTCTCTCTCTCTCTCTCTCTCTCTGATTGTGTTCGGTTTCCAGATCATGGACTCTTTCAATGTCAAAGCACAAACATTTAAGACGGCTATCGAGGCTGCTTGCATGCTTTTGAGGATTGATGATATTGTTAGCGGGATAAAGAAGAAGCAGGCTCCTGGGGCAGGTCCGACACAAGCTAAGCCCAAGATAGAGGATGAAGGAGATGCAGACAATGAGCAGATGATTCCAGAGTAAACTTTTGGTTGCTATTTGGTTTATTTCCAGGTTTGACCTATTTCTCATTGCTGACATAGGGTTACTAAGAAGTATGCTCCATTTGTAAGGTGCCGTCCTTGTCAAATTTTGGTTGTTCCATAACTTATTTGTACCTCTCGGAACCGATCTCCTTTCGGAACTGATGTGAGATCACCTGTAGTCTGCTATCTGTGTATCGACTTTAATTGTGATATGTGATCATGCTTTTTGTGGTTCTAGTAATCTACGTATCATTTTAGCGGCACTTTTTAATGCTGAGTATAACTAGCATGCTATGGGGGGGGGGGGGGGAAGTGATATACATCATGAGTCATATCTTCTTTAATTTTGAGATTGTAACATGCCGTTCAAATAATTTTTAGGATACCCACATCACTAGAATGTCTACGGCCCTCGACTAGCTCAACTGGTTATTAATTGGTGGTGGTAATGGGGTCGGTCTTGGGTCTAATTTCCAAGCTCTAAATTTGTATGGAATGTAAGGCATTTGTCTCTCTATACGATGATTACCCATCGAAACTATGGGCCTCATTGAGACATGCAGCAATTAATATTGCTCGCCCCGTTCGCACTGAAGCCTGGCACGTATGCCCGGCCTGCTTGCTGAGTTGCTGAGGCTCAATTTGGTTAGACTTAAATGAGTTTTTGGTAAAATTTGAGCCAAATTGTTAGTGGAGATGGGCCCGACTTATTACATGGGTCGTTCTCATTTGAAATGAATTACCCTTAGTGATGAATTTGTCATTAATCGATCATTTAATTATTTTGAGTCAAATTCAAAATTGATGAGATTAAGGTTGCAATAAGGGCATTTATGTCCTTTTCCATTTTTCTAGTAGAATATGTTCAGAGATTCTTTTTGTTGGGTGGAAAATTAGCCTAGAGGGTTTTTTTTGCTAAAAAACAATAAGAGGGGGGGAAATGCAATATCAATAAGCCGGGGCTTTTTTCCATGGGAAATTCTAAATACAATACAAAAAAATGTTAGGGGTACTACACTTTTTTTCTTTTTTTTCAATACCTATAATTGCCCTTTTAAGAAATGTCTAAGTTGCCCTTCTTAATTCTAAATGCAATACAAGAATCGTTAGGGGCACTACATCATCATCTATCCATAACCCTCCTTTCATGGCTACATCATCTTCTACTTCTAACCCCTGCTCACACCACCTCCAACCACCATCCACCACCTATATTGTATTCACATCAAGGTCTCCTTCAATTCATCACCTTCTCATTCGTCATCCTCCACCTCATCTTTTGAGAATTGGTAAATCAGAATTAAATATAACAAAATGAAGTATGAGTCATCCTGAAAATAATATTATCAATGCTAGAAGTCCAAATCAATTAATTTTCTGCCGTAGTTGAGAAGAACTTTTAACTATCCATTTTGTGTGCCATTG